>NAOQ01000169.1:69619-103996 GCA_002751075.1 Ichthyophonus hoferi | reverse complement strand
ACCATGCTACATGCCTCTATATCATTCTACATACCTCTATACCAGGCTACATACCTCTATACCATGCTACATACCTCTATATCATTCTACATACCTCTATTTCATTCTATATATCTCTATATCATTCTACATACCTCTATATCACTCTACATGCCTCTATATCATTCTACATACCTCTATATCATGCTACATACCTCCGCCTCATTGCCAAGATGTCCCGAGTCAGGATTGATCCAGAACAGTCTGGTGTCCTCATCATACAGGAACATACCTGCCCCATCCACACACCAGGGCTTGAGTGTCAATAACGCATGTTATAAATTATAATGTTAAAAAGATATGGCACCCTCTCTTAGAGGCTGGCTAATTGGAAACAGACACCACTCCTAATCCGGCCTTTAGGGAATATATGAGATTAGTTGACCACTGTATCTATGCATCTGCATGTATCACCATAAACATGAGGGAATAGTATGACATTATAAGATAGATAGCACAGTGCCTTTTACCATATAAGGCTATCCTTCCACTGTCTAGGCCCTAAGCAGGCATCACCATATTTATAACCAGCCCCCCTTCACACGTCATGGGTAAGAAACAAAGCTTATTTGATAATGCCTGTCCATATATGATATATACCATATATCATTTGCCTATTGCACAAAATGTATGACAACGGAAATAATTAAGTCTCATATAACATGCAATCTACAGCTACTATATAATACACTATACTATAAGGATCGTCCATGTGATCTACATCTAAGACCTTCTAGGAAGGGTATAGGCTATTGGCAGTAAATTTGTTTAGAGAATATACCGTATTTTAGTGTCTGATCGTGCACATGTACACGGCCTCCATGAGTGATGACAGGACACGGGTGGATGGGCGAAATGTTATATACTATAGATATTCTATAGAGACGGTCCAAGGTGCATCAAGGGAACTCTCATGACTACCAATGATATATAACTTACGCCTCCCCTCAGTATGAAAGAAAATCGAGAGGCCAAAAGGGTAGGTAAGAGCATGACAGTACACAGCACCTACCATACTTGGGATCAAATATCTCCCTGACCACCAATTGGAAGAATTCCTTTTGCACACCCCCCTCGTCCACCCCCTCCTCACCAATGAACTGCACCTTGAGTTGTTTCTTCAAATCTACCTTCAGTTTATTTGATAGCTACGCATGGTATGCCAGGGTTAGAACTATTAATAGTATGCATGTAGTGTCTAATAATTTTTATAAACTACTAGTGTCAGAGAGGATGGTAGCTTGATTGCCGGTGATCCAGTCCTTGCAATACACACATAGACTAGAAAAGTCCCTTAAAGTATATGTAGTAGTATTTCTATAATATATATATATATATATATTAAAATAATCATGCTTATATGGGGCTTGTCCTTCAACAACGTATTTTTAAATGGTAGAGACATTTAAAAAGCAGAGAACCCAAAACGGAACACGAGATATGCGATGTATTTGTGTCCTTACAATCCTCTAAAAGGTCACAATGTTTCGGGATAAATCCACCTTCATACTCTCTCTTCCACCACTCCACTCTAAATGACATTCCTACCCTCATAACAAAGCAATCCTATAGCCAACACAAAGCATTATAATCACCTGGGTCAGGGCATCTCGAATAAGATGCTCTCTCCTTATCCGTAACATTAGGTAAGGGTCTTGCGGTCCGGCAAATATTGCTCGGAAGAAGGCATCCTACATTACAGCCAATCATGTCAGTAGCTGGCATATGGCGGGTTGGTACCCTCAGCTAAACGCACAACCACTATAATACCTAGAACAGGAGCCACTCTAATCATAGCTGTATATGTACGTATATACAGGGCTTTCTTTAAAGAGAAGATATGCGGGCCACTTACCTGCATCTCATGGCGCATCTTAACAATATTTTCAACTTTAAGAACCTCGCTCTTGGTGGCTGGGTCCAGGATAAATGGGTACTGGCAGAAAGAAAATCTGTAGAGAGAAAGGTTAGGGGGCTATGGTCTAGAATATGCAATGTACCTGCAGGATACTGGTTTACCTATTACACATGCTACCAATAGGCTATCTGTTCAAGAAAATATGTAGGCCCAAGGTGTTCTGGCCACACCAATATAGCTAGTAGCATGTGCTCTTCTTGTCAGGTATGAAACAGTGTAATATAAGGGACACTGTATTGAACAACAACAACAATCCTACACCTTGACCTATACATCAGCCCAGTCGAATAATTAGTGATTGGTGCCAATAAATATCAGAACAGTCTGTTATTGGTGCATCGGAAGGGCTGGCACCAACCCAACATAGCATGTCCTTGTGATATATATATAATGACACAGTTAAGAGTATATAGGATTGAAAGAGGAAGAGATATACTTGTGATCTATACCAGAAAAAAAAAAACAGTACAATTACATGATATAGAAGAGAGTGGAATATTTAATAGTGAGAAAAACCAGAAATGATTTTAAAGTATCACATATAATAACAAGTATATAGGCTGAGATGATGCGCACGAAGAATGTGGTAAGAATAATACAACTGAGTATATTATACAATGCATATATATAATAATAATAATAATAAAAACAAATAATGTAAACGAGAGAGCGGAGATAATTGGTCTACCCAGTGCCTGTCGTCCACATGGGGAAGTCAGTACGTAGATCAATATGTTCGTTGATGGCATCATTGTAGAACTCCTTGGGAGCAATAATCGGGGGGACGGTCCGCTCGTTGACCTCATCTGTACCATATCACATGCTCTAAGTAAAGGTACAACCTATAGACAGGCCCAGCATCTTCCTGCTGTATATACAATATATCTACATTATCCGGTCATTCCCTCATGGCCATAGCTCCATCCACCAAGAGTAATAATAGAACCAACAGAAGACCAGCCCATACCAGTACAACCATCACCCACATCCATTTCATCCCCACCCATGCAGACATAGATGCAAGCACACATACAAAGAATGGCCAGTGTTCGGACAGTGTTCATGATATTAGTATCCTTATTAGGTATATATTCAGGCTCGCAGGCCTGTTGATTCAGTAACCTCATAGTAATGTACTGCTGGCAGACACCAACCAGATGGGGTAGCCCAACTCCACCTCCTAAGCCCCAGAACTCAACCAGCCGCCGCTTAGCATCGTTAGGAAGCTAAAAAAAACATATAGGAACTAGTTAGACAGAGCATAGTAGGTAGGGGTTAATGGAAAATGGCTGTAATGCAGGTACATACACCTAACATATTCTGATTGCTATTGTTGGATGGATAGGACATACCAATCATCTTATCTCACCTCTCTTTCTCCCCTCTTATCATGCAGCTACTATTGGTGCCCTCCCATACAAACATCTACAACTCTTCTTCCTTTTTATTCCTTAAAGATATTGTCACAAAATAACACATGTTAGTGTTGAAGCAGTACAACTACAACTATCTAACCACATACCCTCCCAATGAGCTACCAAACGGTCCCTAGTTAATATCAGGTTGGGTCTGAGGGTTCACCTATCTACCACATTATGACACGAGATAGACAGGGAAATATTAGCATAACATTTCTGAGTTGCCCGATAACCAGTCAGTTATCATACACATTTCACACATACTCCTCTGATTGGCAGTCATTGGCCTAATGGAATGTAACACTTAGAATGGACACTCACCGTGGCAAGACGGAGGGTGAGGCTAGCAAGGATAGTATCGTGGTACTCGGGATCAATAAGAAGAGGCAGCTGAAAGGGAAAGATGTATATTAGAGGACGGGGGAGATATGACAACCAGCCCATAGAAGGATGACCAGTGTGTACATGTGGTCAATGATTTACCATTCCAGTCTGTAATAATACTATAGGGCTAACTTCATAGCACCTGGCCCATCCATACATAGCCTCCTACCCTACAGCAAGACAAAGCCATCATCACATAAATATTGGTAGGTATGTTACAAGGCCTGCAGTACATAGCAAAGGCTATAGGCTGCTCCTACCCACCCCTATACCTATTACTACATAATTAGACATACAAAGCCATACCTGATCTCACTCTGCATCTTAAAATACAATGAAACACATGCATACCTAGGCGATAGGCCTAAAATAAACCACAAATTATTAATTAAAATGCAATACATAAATAAGTTCAATTATTCTGTACGAAGTACTACTGGCTTACACGGATAAAATCAAAACCAGCAAGTGGGCAACATTGTCATCTGAGCTCTGCAACCTCCGAAATGTAAACATATTATTGTATACATGAAAAAACATATATGTAAAGATATATGGAAAGATATTCATAAGTGTATTTGTGAATTTATGTGCGAGTGTATTTATTTGCCCACGCCTTGCAGTAAGTCCACGTGCACGTGTACATGTGCACTCAAGAGACACAGACCATATGGCTCACCTCAAAGATGATGACAAACTGATTTAGAAAGGTTACATCCGTATCAATGCTTTGCTGGATAGTCTGGGGGGTCATGGCTGTGGGGAAGAGGTTGGGTATGGTACAAAAGAAGACATGGAATAAAAGGTGGGCAGAAGGTAGGAGGTATGATAGTAATGTGGCAGTGGCAGCTGCTTAGCAAGTCGCTATATGGAATATGCACTAAGGCCTTTGAATATAATACAGCATGTCCAACCACAGTACGTATAAGGTACACCAAAAAATTATAAATCAAGGGTTGCACGGCATGTGACATCATAGCTTAGATATAGATAATATACAGGTGTGCGTGTGTACGTAACAAGATGCCAATCTGGAAACATGACGTTGATTGAGTGGGAAAGGATAGTCAATGTAGACCCTTGATGTACAAGTATACCCGTGAAAGCACGCCAGTGCTGTGACCTACAACACAACGAAGGCAATGAAGTGAGGGCGGATAATGTACCTTGGATTAGTGACGAGTACTTGGTCAACGCATCATTGAGGCTGGCCTGAACAATGGGCTCTCGTGTGCACTGCAGCGTAATGTGTTAGGTTCCGGTATACTCAGTCACGTTCAATAAGGCAAGGTAACATAGAACCTGTAGGCTTGGTATGGGGGAAAAACAAGAAATAGGGATGGAAATACGTCCACTAGATCCAACCAACAGACTTGGATCATCTAACATACCAATCGCCAGTACTTTGTGGGGATAATTCATAGGCCACATGCCTTATAGGTCTAAGAGTTTCGCCCTAACCCAATCAATCATCCGCCACAATATTCATATATTCACATGATGTTTCAGACCATTCTGGAGAGTAGAGGGAGAGAGTGGAAAGTGACATACCACATCGCACAACAGTCCCAGTGCATGTCGGGCTTGCTCTAAATCAACTGTAATCCCAGAAGTGTTTCCAGGGTATGTGTGGGCCTGCATGCACCCAGTGTTAGTACCTATACCTTACCTTGAAGTCTATAGGCTATATCCCCCAATGATTATTTACAACTTGCGGTAAACTGACTACTTCAAGAACAGTTTTTCCTTTTGACTGGCCCGTAAAGACAAATAAACCATATTTGGGCGGACGGCGGACACCCTGGGAACAGTAGTATAAAGCCAATCGAAAGATTATAAGAGTTAGGTAAGACAAGTAATCTATGGGTGGGTAGTATACCCATTAGACCATGGCAGAGGGGCATCTTTTAAACCTTAGAATCCATGTAGTAGAAGGGAAAGGTAGAAAATAGTGCCAGCCAATTAAGTGATACTGTATGTATTTTTGTATGGGTATGTATGAACGCGTGTCTACCTACATATGAAGGGAGTACGCATATCATAGCAACATACCGCCAAAAAGCTACAGCATAGAGAGGGTGGGGAGGAGAATATTAAAGACACCACCAGGGCCAGGGTTGCATAGTCCTGGGTAAGCTCGGCCTGAGATATCATATCTACTAGCTGTTGAAGCTGCAGGCGGACTGTAGAGTGACCCCGCTATAAGTGATCATCCCACTTGGTCCTATATTAATACCTATAAATTACATGCTGGCCTGGCCCTAACCCGTCTCTCTTAGCCCCCACCCACCCATTATCCTGCCTCCTTTGGTCCCAACCTCTGTGGTAGCTCTAAAGGCCTAGGCCTAAATATAACCATTATAACCACAAAGGAAGGGACAAGCAAAGATATACAAAATGGGCCATGCAAAGCACCACTACTGAGGGCATAGAGGTAATCAAGTGCACCTACAAGAGGCCACCTACTACGCTCCATACCCACAGTACCCCTAGTAACCCTTACCTGTACAGAAATACCCCTCGCCATTCCGGGCTAACTCCACTGCTAAGGCTGCTGATGCACTATTATTCTTGACTGTAGAGGCTGTATAGGTATGTGTTAGAATTAGATAAGATGTGGGGGGGGGAGGTAGAAGGGGGGTGATGTGGCCATCAGCCTAAAAGAAGAGTACGCCAAGGCTCACAGGCAAGTAGCTGATTTTAGAGTGATTTGATTGGCACCTAAAAATATATGATAGTGGGGATTATATCCCTTCGTGTGTTTATATGTAGGTGTAGGTGTATGTATTTGTTGATTGTCCACGGGGCCTTCCCCATCTCCCTCACCCCACCGTAGATAGTAGGCCTACAAAGAGTGGCACCTACAGGGGTTGGATGCACAGTATTGGCTGAGACAGGACGGGTTTCCACATCCACAAGTGATTTGATAAAAATACCTACAGTATACCCCCCGGTTAGTGGCTGTATGGCTAGCAACCAATAGGATAGAATGCCTAGATAATGTCTCGAACAGGTACGTTGACATACGGAATACAGATAAACTCTAGCCAGCATCATATATATGTGTTGAGAATGGCATACGTTTGCAAATTATGCGTGTAGGTAGGCATGTTCTTGCCTGTAAGCATACATATATCCGAAGGAACAATAAAAAGAAAGCCAAAACATTACAAAATGACTATGGACTGAAATCAATAGATAAGAACAAATATTGTGTTTGCCAAAAGAAAGAGAAAGGGGGTACATGAAGCTGCCCTACCTCTTGATGCGGTCCCGCATCTCATTCTGCATTGTACTATTAAACGTGGAAGGTATGATCAGAAAGTAGAATGTCAAAACACGTCACAGCTATATTTATAGAACCCATTATCCTGAACAGTAATGGAGTATATGACATGTATAGGTGTGGTTGGATTGGTAAATGCAGATAGTTGGGTGGCAGGAGATAGACGGATTTTCCTATAGGGTAGAGTGGATGGGGGGGCCTAGAAATTATGCAGAATAGTCTGGCACATATATTTTGAAACACAACGATGTTTATCCAAGCACATTGTATTTTTTTCTATCCCTATCACTATAATACTTATGATTCTAACTCAACTGTGCACTGTTATAAAAGTAAAACAAGTCCCTGTTAGTTCATCAGTGAAATAAGAGGTATATGTGTAGCTTGTGTGCAATATGTAAGTGGTTATGGTTATGGGAGTACTAACAAGGATACTTATACATAAAGATGCATATATATAGGATTAAGGACAAGTTAAACGACTAAAGACGCAAGAAAAAAAATTGGTGCAAAGCGAAAAAAAAAAAAAAAAAAGGAGGCGGAAGAAACCTTGACAAAGACTAAAAGAGCCTACCATAGTCAAGAACTCTACAATATCATTGATACCATTATCCGTTTATAAACACTTTCTCGTAGAAACATTTACTGTAGTCAACCAATATATTACCTTCCTCCCTTAGGGTTGCTGTAGTTACTAATGAGTGGGCAGGGCGTGACTGTTTCTTTGCCCATAATTGTGTCCGTTGTGGGTGCCTTGCCAACCATTTGTTACTCCTTTGGCATAATCCTTATTCGGACTCTAATTTTAAATAAAAATAATAAAAAATAATAATGAAAGTCCTTTCTATATAATATATCATACGATATCGTTTCTGGCGACTGAAGAAAGTAAAGCCTCCTGCGGTTTTCCTTTAAGGTTTTATATACAAGGTAAGAGCAGGTCAACTGGCTGGAGATTCTGTGTCGGGGAATAGCCTAGGAAACCATAAGAATTTTGTTACTAAGACAACTTTGAATACCAGTACACCTTATAATATCAGCTAACGTCCTAGCAATACTGTAAATAAAATATTTAAAGCTGCAGAAGCCAGCATTGGAAACTTGGGCGAGTATAATCGCATCACTTCTTTGTCCTGGGAACACATTTATCGGCCATTCATTGGTCAGGATTAGCCTGGCTTAATTATAATTAGTATATAATATAATAGCATATAATAGTATATGATATTTCACTGTAGATCTGTCAGAACCAAAATGGAGAGTGATTTGTCAGAGGTGCCTAATTCTTTGTATTTTTATGTTTGATTAATAACCACATGCCGAAACAAAGAAGGTAAAATATATATATAAATTTGAGAAATAACCCTACAGCGATGAGGAATCACCCTAGATTATTCCAGCTAACATTATTAGTCATATTTCTAATTTATTGATTAGTTTTATGTGAACCAATTAATAATAATTATTAGACTGGCTCAAGTTTCATCCTGTTCTCTGACTATACATACAATCAAGGCATATACATTTGATCTGGATCTATGTTTTTCATTGTAAGTAATGTCTTAATAAATAGTATATTTTATCCACAGTGTAGTGAAGATCAGGACTTGGGTATTTTAATAAGAAATTGGATGGCCATACAGTTGAAAAAATATTGATTCGTTTGCATTTCAAAATATCCCGTGTATACACAAACTCACATCTTATAAGGATAAAGAACAAGAATATTTAAGTGTGTCCACGATTAGAGATTCTGGGGCATTCTGCTCGTTACTTTCAACTGTCCAGCAAGCGGCTTTAAAAGCAAAAGGAGATTGACAAGTCCCTCTCTCCACCTATCTGAAAAAATTTTGAGTCACATGAGCTTCCAGTTGTAACATAAGGTTGAATTATTAGAAAAAAAGCCCTGATAAGTCCCCAAGCTTTACCATATGGTGACTTAGACTTGGAGCACAAGGAAGTATTTACAGCTATAAGAGGGTCAAAGTCTACATGTATAAACAATTGTACACCATAATGTCATAGATTCTTATTACCCAATGCAGTGCCTAACAAGGACCTTCGTTTATGTACAAAATACTCTAGGTAAAGCATACAAACATTTTCTAATTATTTTTATAACTGTGATATCCCTTTTACATTAACATGGAGGCTCAAGCTTATCTAGAATTTGTTTGTTATGGGTGAAAAGACATAACTACAGTGGGTATTATTACTATGGTATAGTGATGGTGCAAAAGATGTGTATCCAGAAGATTTTTAAGTATGTTCATACTTGAGGGGTTTCATGGAACAAAACAAAAATTGCTGCCTAGAAATAGGATTAATTAAATGATGAATTGTTTGAGATTGAAAAGATCAAAGCCAAGGGTACGAAGACGGCTCTAGTTGTACCTTGCATTACGTTTTGTATCAATAATAATAACCTGCGCTATGTAGTTATTCATTCCAGCATGTAAGCTGTTGCAAAGATCTAAATGCATATATGTAAAGGTTTTTTTAAAATAAGGAATTTGTTTAATACAATACTATTACATATAAGCCCAATTAATGTGTATATGGCTGGTATATATGTACTTCCCTTTTCCATAGATTCGACAACTTTTACTAAGCGAAGAGAAAATAAGCTTGTACTCAACTCACGCCTACTATGTTTGCACTGTAACATCTGCATTTGTCTATGGCATTTCATAGACATATCTATGTACACATATAGAGCATAGTTGCATATGGCTATACGTGTACCCAACAAACACAGCTAATATTGTCCTTGTCCAAACATTACATCGTTCTATACTTTATTATAGATTTATTCAAAGCAACACGGTCTTGCATTCAATAAACAAACCAATAAACGTACGGCATATACTAAAATTCCATATCTTTGCAATAGTCATAGTATTATCTCCCAAAACCAAATTTGTAGCTGGATCGCTAATGTACTAAATAATTATAATAATATGAATGCTACTTTAAAACAATCGCTACTAATAAATTACCAATGCATAACTACCAATTATAAATTCTAGCTCAAGTCTACAGATACCTGTATCTAAAATCAATAATCAGGTCATTTATGAGGTTAGGAATTTGTTATATGAAGAGTGGCTCCGGAAGCCATGCACAAAGCAACAATATAATAAACGTAAAAGGTCTAGCACAGATGCATACTACTATAGCAAGTTTTAAGTAATGGTATACACGACATATATAAGTCAGTCAATCACCTGTTACCAATTTGTACAAAAAAAAACATGTATAATATAGGTACATGTATATGCCTTTATAAGGTTTAAACCAGTATCGTAGTGAAACAATTGAATTTCACACTTGCATTTATAATGAATTAATATTAAACTGAGATTATATTCAAGAGAGCCTAGAAACATCTATAAAACAAAAGAACACACGTTACTGTGAATTCTTAGGTCATTCCCCACTTGTAGCACTCACATTTTCTTGCAATATTACCAGACTCATCCTCGACTTTCAACTTACACTGTGTAGGCAGAGAAGCATAAACAAAACGATATATCAGAAAACTAAGCTATGTATATATATTTATGACATGTGTCAAAGATTATGAAGTATTATGGCATTGATTCACAGGGGTGAAAAAATTAGACAAGCAACTGTGAAATCTTTTTGGCACGGTACAGTTTGATCTGGCGAATAGTTTGATCTGCCACAGCTTGATCTCCTTGCTCTGAGGCTGCGGCAGCTGCTTCTGTTTCTTCCGTCTAGTTCGAGAATAAAGTTATTAGAGATGTGAGTACATGGCTAGTGAAGTTGCTAATTTGAATTAGTCGTGCTAGCAATGTGGGTTGAGGCATATTCATACATAGATATATGCATTATAACATGTACACCTCGGTTATCTGATTAACATTGCTTATTTATCATACTAGAATAGACAGCTAAACTCAATATGCCTAAAGTACAGATCCTGCATCAATTAGAGAGTATTTGGAATAATCAGGACACTTCTAATTTGAAAAGCAAATGATGGTGTGCCAACTAATTGCAATAAGTTAAAATGTACCCAAGAGGAGATACTATATAGAAAATCAACTTGAAATACAAATATGGTGTAATACATCAAATTACAAGACTGTAAATAATCACATGATGGTCATGTTTGTTTCTGGCCATAATTGAACTCTCGGGATTCGCAAAATATAAACTCGGGACATGCTTCTGAATCAAAAAGATACAAGATAGGCCATACCATAATGGGTGAAAATAATGATGATATAAATAGACATGACAGAAAACCTACATAGACATTAAGAACATTCGCCCTGAGTACCATTGTACGTAAAGATTTAGTGCAATGCTAAAGTGCAATATTGACTCTAATGTAATGTTGATTGTCAACCATGCAGCAGCCTTCAATGTACACGGGGGTGGAAAAGTAGAAGAAATGCATCACAAAGCACAGCAACAGCACTTACCAATTGCTCCACAAGCTTTTCGGCCTCAGAGCATGTCGTCTGGTGAGGGAATACGTTAGTGGTGTGTGATTGCCTTCAAAATTATACCCGATAAATACAGTCATTGTAGACGTCAAGTAAAACCACTCCATTAGCAAAGTGTACTGCTAGTGATCCTGGTAATGCAAAAGTGGAAGACATAAAATGTGAAGGTAAAAAGAGCTGGTGGGATATATACTGGAATACATATAGCTGAACGGAAATGATGGCAATACAGAAAGATAACAATAGTGTGGGTAAGAGAGAAATGTGTGTAAGTAAGACTCAGCAGGAGATGAGGTATATAAATTAAAAAATATATAATGTTGGATAGCAATGCAAGTAGTGTAAAACATAACTACAGAAAAGACAGAATCCGAACCATGTAATATAGGCAATCAAAATAGAACATATACATATACATGGCAAAAAATACAAAATAACAGCAGAGCGTGGCAAGAAACATACTGTCCGTGCTTGACCCTTCAGGGCATCTAGATAAGCCAGCAAGATCTTGAACTCGCTCTTGGGCACCTAGGTGGGGGAAGATAATGTTACTATGGTAAGAAAGTCTGAAATAATATGCAATAAGACAATGGACAATGTGTTATATTATACAATTCTTGGAATGCAACTATGGGATTTAATTTGGTAGGCAGTATGTGGCTGCCATGACATACAATGTAAACCTAGGGCTTGCTATCACGTAGTGATCATTTTAAATTTTAAATCATGGACTTGATGCTACAATGGTACCTAATTTGTGAATACGAAGACTACAGGAGGGTTGGACTTATTGGTTACACTTTCGAGCTGAATGAAGATAAAGCTAGTATCTAGATAATAGGGCGCCTGAACCACTATCAGGCCCATCAACTACAAATAAAATATAGGTGAGAAAAACTAAAAGTATGTACTCAATACACTGCGCCATTTATAAGCCATATTGTTATGTGCAAATAGATGGTATTGAATTACCAGGCACTGGAAAGCAAGCCTGCACATAATGCAATGGGCATGATTGTATAGCCCAATGCCCCTATAAACTACTCATACTCCAACAATCACGTGCCCTTTTAACAGCAGACACCTCTAATAGGCCTCATAGACACTCTAGTAATAGTCATCAACATCACCATCAGCCACCTACCTTATAAGGGTCGTACATGTGCTTTAAGAGGTATGTCTGACGCACTTTCTGGAACTTCCACTGATCCTTATTGTTTTTCCAAAGCTGAATGTATTCAAGCGCTGCCATGGAAAGATAAATACATTAATATAAGGGCAAGGTCTTCGTTTAGAAAGGGGAATAGAGATATGGAGAAGAGAATAAGACACTCATAGAAGAACAACAATAAAATAGGCTCATAGACAAACTACAATAATAGCTCTGCCCAATGTCCGGTGACTTTGTGTTCTTCCTATATTTGGTGTAACAAGTTGGTGCGAAGATAGGCAGAAAAGACAGAAAGAGACAGGTTTTTACATGGTACTAGTAAGTGATATATATAATAGCCAAGAGGACATATCAGAGAGCATAAGAATAGATAGATAGGTTGTTGGTCGCACTCGGTCACCAGTATGGCTTTATTCTTTAGAGGGCCCCGTCCTTTCCCAAATCCTACTCCCTGCTATTTACAAAGCCTACAAGGTCATGCAAAGCATCCCTCCTTGACCTCTATATCTCTCCTTCTCCCCTGCTCAACCACTGAAGCGCACAAAACTTTCTAATAAGAAAATAGAACCCTACATACCAGCTTTGTTGGCATCCTTTTCCTCCGGGTTAACAGTGCCCTCTGCAGTCTCTGATGGCAAGGTTTCTTTCTCCTTGGTAGCAGGTGCTGCTGTTGTCTGCGCTACCGCCTCCTTTGGCCTTTGTTCGCGCTTTTGCCGTTTCTCTCGCTTACGCTCCTCCAATTCTTTCTCTAATGAGGATTGTGTTAGGAGCCCACGTGGACCAGTAAATATTTATGTGGTGGTGTTTAAGAGAGTATAAAAGACTTGCAGTATAGGTCTCATTATTATAGCAATCACATACCATGTAGGGGGATTAAAGAGACAAATGTGTGCTGGAGTGGCTAGTAAATGGTGGAAAGCTCACAATCGTGTTAAGAAACTCCTTGTAGGTGGATAAATAATTAATGGCACACCCTGCTTGTATCCTTCCATCTTCGTGCTAGAAAAATAATCGGATGTTTGTAAAGCATGTATGTATATATGTATGTATGTATGTATGTATGTGTGCCTATATGCGTATTTTAATTATTTGAACTCTCCAAGTTAAACAGCCATTCATCAGTCAACCGCCTAAATTTCGTCGAATAATCATGACTGTATATACCTATATGCCTTATATATAAGAAGAAAAGAGTTCTGCATAAAATTAAGAACGCAATTGCTGTAGATTTCCAAAAAAAGAAGAAATAAAATAAAATAACTATTGTGCTTGTATGTTTACACGTGTTGCAAGTACATGTCCTTAACTGGAACTAAAATGTCCAGCAACAGACCATACTTGTACAATACACATCTGAGTAAACGGAACAGGACAAGCACCTAAACACATTTACAACATACTTCTTTCCACCTCCACTAAGGCCACCTTCTTTTTATTGTCTTTGGGTCTAAGTTTGGCCAACTTGGCTAGGTCCTTCTTGCTTGCAGGCACGGGTTTGGCTCGCTCCACTGCTTCATCTTTTGCTACTTCAGATACATTCATAACCTCATCCTCTTTTACACTAGCTATCTTGTTGGCCTGTTTCTGCTCTGGGATGCTAGTCTCAGACTTATTGTCCTTTGTGGAAACCTCAGGTTGTTGTTCGCTTGCTTTATTTTCAGCAGGTATATCCAAGGGCTCCTCCTTGGCTTCGGTTTTCTTACTACCTGATTTCTTTGATTTTTTGGCCGTTGTCTCTAACTCCTCCTCCTTCTCCTCTGCTTCTTTCCTCTTGTGGGACTTTTTTTCTGACTTATTAGTTGACACCTTTTTCTTGGTTTCTTTCGTCTCTAATTCCTCCCCATCTTCCTCTTTTTCCTTCCTCTTGTGGGTCTTTTTTTCTGACTTACTAGTTGATTCCTTTTTCTTGGTTTCCTTTTTCTTGGTTTCTTTCGTCTCTAATTCCTCCACGTCTTCCTCTTTTTCTTTCCTCTTGTGGGTCTTCTTTTCTGACTTACTAGTTGATTCTTTTTTCTTGATTTCCTTCGTCTCTACATCCTTCGACTTTTTATGTTTCTTGACAGATACTACCCCATTTTCCTCGTGCGCTCTTTTTTTATCTACCTTTTTAATATCCTTTGAGCTCTCTTCCTGACCCGTCATGGTGAACTTTTTTGGCAGCCTATATACCCCGTACGCCCTATACACCCTATGGTTATATATTGGCATGCAAACTGCTACTACCTTATGTACACGTGCAAACATTCCTTATTGCCCACCAATACCTATATACGGATCAAGATATAATTGGTTGAAAAATAAATAAGCTGGCAGTGAGCCAGACTGGTAGATAATAGTTCAAGATGGTATAGTATAGTATAGTAGGGAAGCAGGTCCAGTTTGTACTCAAGGCTCAACCCTAGCTTGATAGCATGGCTTTACCACCAGACGCTTTATTTGTCCTTCGCGGCCATCAGGCGGCTGTTTCTGTAGTTAATATTGACGAATTACATGGTATCCCCTTGCTGTCCTCCGGGTATAATCTACTACCCTCCCTATGATGCTTACCTGTCTGTGCTTGTACACACACTCACATCCACTTGCCAGATACATGCGGGCACAATGCCAAGTCTCCTTATAATTTGAACCACTAGACGGACAGCCAGATGCTCGCATTTTTGGTTGAGCACTTGAGCGATATTAGCATATCTATTTAAGCATGCATATATGCATACTCGTATATATTCTGCTTTTGTACACAAGTTAGAAAAGATGCGTGAATTTCTTTTTAAAGAATTTTTTTTCTTGCTTGTGGAGCTACATATATCCGAGGTGCAATTGATTATAGGAGGATATAATTATAACCAAATAGTTTGACGTTAATGACAATACCTAATTGCCTGTCTTGCGATTCAGAGACAGTCAGGGTACAGTGAAGGTATGGGATCTCCTTCTGCATAGAGTTAGGTGTAGTTGGATAGCCCATCAAAAGGGCGTCCTATCGACCTGGTTCCTTCCCACTGGCCAACTGCTTACGTAAGTATCCCTTGTTTACTGTATTTATTAAGGCCTTTTTGATGAACAAGACATTGTGTGCCTTTATTAAATATACACGTGTTATGGGGCCTTAATATGACCCAGCCCCACATACTATTAATATTGTAGTGAGGAAAAGCTTATTTTCATATAGAACCCTCTTTTGCAGTATACATTTGTTGCAATCTGAAAATGTGGCTGCCGTGGGACACTGAGCGACTGGGTGGGTGGCTCGAAGTTAGTTAAAGCAATGTCGTTGCAATTATGCAGCAAGCATTAGGAGACTCTTTACTATGAGTATAAGATACCCAGGTGAAGGACTATAGTAATCGACAAGTCTACAGGCACGGACGAGACCAGATGGTTCGGATATGGGAGTTTGGTGGTGTGCAGCCTAAAATTGCGCGGGAGTTTGTGGCCGGGGGTATAGGATTTGCCAAGGCGGCCCTACTACAAGAGGCTGGCTGGTTGGCCCTACCTGATGTTCATGATGGCCATAAGGTGTGTGACCAGATGATGATTTAAGTGCATGTGACTGTTGGCGGTGTTGTGTTTAAAGTACACGTGAGTCATAGCAAGAGAGTTGCATGTCCTCTAACATTAAAGATGTAAAGGTAGTGGTCTGGGATATAGCTACAGGCCAGCCCATTCACAGCTTAGACTGCTCTGTCCATCTCCCAGCCAAGCCAGGTATATAATAGTCAACAGTATATGCATATATATATATATATATATATATATATATCTCTCTCTCTTTAAGCCATGTTCCTTATGTGCGTTTATTTACATAACCTTGGGGTGCATCAATAAAAGAATATTCAATTGCAGGGCTTACACATATTGTTTTATATACATGGATGCGTATATACCTACCTTATAAATTGTAAGTCTACGTGGTTATATACAATTCGAATGTTTGCATACTAATATGGTAGATATGCGGGTATTCCTCTTGTTAACATATATCCACCAATGGACATCCTTCTCACTCCCAGGAATGTGCACATCACTCAGGCTCAGACAGCAAGGAGATGCTGTATCGTGTGTGATTGGCCATGAGTCAGGCCATGTATCGGTGTGGCAGCTTGGTGTACCCACTCCCGTGATGGTTTCCTTGCAACTGCATAAGGATCCAGGTGTGCAAGCATATATGTGTGTCCATTTGTGCCCTTGACTTTTTATATATTTCTTATCCATCTATATTCCTATCTGCTTGTTTTTTTTGTCACACTAATTACCTGTACCTTAGACTGTACGTATTATGGACGAAGGAAGATGTGGCATGGGATTTATGGAGATTAATTGTGGATATACGGTGTATTTATGGGGGAAAATGCAAGAGATACTAGATTATAAAATTAGATAATGAAAATTGGGTGCAGTCTTGTATTTGAGGGAATGAGAACAAGACAAAGGAGCATACTGCAAGAATTGGAACAAGATCTAAGCCAGATGCAACTAATGGCACAGTGTTGATACCAATGCAGTGTTTTGTGTCGACTGGGACCCCTCTACTGGCGTAGGCCTTGCAGGATCTGCAGGGCCCAGCCTATCCCGTTTTGTTTTAGAACCTGTAAGTTATTCATTGACTTTTATTTTTATGTTACACTTCACTCTTTGATTGTCTTTATATTTTCTAAATGATACCTGGTTCTAGATCATGTGTGTACATGACTGCACAACTCAAACGGCATCACTCAATATTTTATTTTGGTGTTATTTTAAAGTAGAGGGGGCTGTGGTCCATATTATTCGATGGCAGTAACTCCCATGCATTCTTTAATCGTTGTAGCTTTGAAATTTTGTTTGGTTGCTATCCGAGACTCTTGGATAGTCAGTATGTCTAGTTGTTTGTAATGAATGGACTTAATGGTAGTTGCAATTGGACAGTACTAGACTCATTTGCAAGTAACATAATTGAATAAGCATGGGATTACCAGGAGGGAATGAAAGAGACTGGTAAGGTAACCCTGATGACTCCAGGAGTCAATGACTTACAAATACGACAAGATGGAAAACTGTATGCTACAGCTGGGTGGGATGGAAAGTATGTTTCTTTTTCTTTTCTAGTCTTTTCTTTTTTTTTTTCCTCTTTAATACTTAGCCGCCCTTTTATATCAAGAGACTAATTGGAAAGTATATGGTTTTGGGGATGACTAAGTAAAGGGTGACTAATGTTTTGCATACTATTGGTATGAAGAAGAAGAGTGCATATTCACTAACCTGCATATCCATGTGAGAATGAGGGCGGCCTGTTTATTTCCTTCTATATGGCCATATGTATGTTGGGGGCAAATGTGAGGGAATAAATAGAAAAATCAGGCTGCAGACCAATCATATATATGCATACCTAGGATTTTCCTTGACATTTCATTGTATCTAAAGCTCTAAAGGTTGATTATTCTGTAGTTGTAAATGTTTTGATCCATAGAGTGATGCATGATTTAAATATGTCTGTTTCAGACAATACATGTATACACACCTTACTACAATACACAGCTATGCTCCAACTTATTGACTTACTATTTTCTGATCACTTAATAAAATATCATGATGTAAATAAATATAGCATGTCTTAGATCTATCTTGAATTATGGGGCATACCTCTGTCATGTGAAGGTGTACAAAAGCTAAGTATTCTACAATATGAATTCTCTGTATAGATTATCAGCGAGTTACATGAACATTTGACCAGTCCAGTAGTTTATAATATTACTATAACTAGGGCTCATTGTTAAATTAAAATTGCTAAGGAAGTACATTGAAGGCATTTAATGTGGGACCAAATAGCTACTGTTATTTACAGGTAAAGGTGTATTGATCATGAGAAGGATTTACTTATCTTTACATGCAGGTTGCGTTTATTTGGGTTCAAGGCAGATACACCCCTCTGTGTTCTTGAAAGACACCGGGGATCTATTCAATGTTTATCTTTTTTCCACACCACTAGCATGGGCTGGTTACTGGCAGCTGGTAGCGGAGACAATAATATCTCCCTTTGGTCTGTGTATAATGCATAATAGGCATGGATATGTATACTGATAACAGCATATATGGAGTACACCTTTCTGCTGCCTGGAAGATGTAAAGATGATATGTACTAAATATCCATGTCATTTTATAATTGTAAGATTCTTATCATATTGTTAAGGAGATATTGATATATTCATATGTAGGGAGTTTTACGGCAAGAGTGTAAACCCAAAGAGCACGTGGTATTGCTAGCCAGCTGGTTAACAACGGGACCATGACATGATGGGCCCAAATCAGCTGTCTTTATGAAGCTCTCATTCAAATCAATGATTCATCAGTAACTAATACGAAAAAGGAAAGCAACTAGCCAAACACGGGTACCAGATAAAAAGCTGTCTAAATACAAACACGGTGTCTCAGATCGATTAGAAGATTAAGATCAAGAACCTAAGGGGACTACACTGGGCTCTACGAAAGGCATCAACTTATAAAGATCGATGTGGCCATTATAATTTTGACTAAAGTATTGTGCATAGTTACATCAGCACCTTCCAATCAGCAAAGGTGGTGAGACCATGAGAACTATAAAATGATGAAACACGTTAATAAATAAATATGGACAACCCAGTATACACAAAAGCTTTGCATTCTCTTACTTGTTAACAAAACCTCTTTATTTATATATATATATGCCTTGATGTTTATAAATACTAAGCCTGTGTTTTGCAACCATTCGTAAGCAACAACATCCTGTGGAAAACACATCTTCTGCTAATACAGAGAATTCTTTAGCTGCCTTTGACCCCAACAATATATATTACATGCATTTAGACTTTGTACCTCTCACTAATGTTTCATATTACACCTGATACCTATGTTTTAAAAAGTGTCTAATCCAAAGTAACGACTTTGATTAGAAAAGAAAATGCCCCCAGCAAGCACTTTCCGTTGAAAAGGAAGTCTATACCTTTGCCTGCATCAACACTATGGATTATGGCCAGAAAAAAAATTTTCAAAGGAAGAAGTTACTACCAGAAACCTAGAAGATAGATTCAACCCTTGTGAAGACTCTGAATCTTCACCTTCTCTAGGATACAACACAACTAGAATCCAGACTTCTTCGGACTCCAATGAAGGGTGATAATCAGCCAATGTAATTTCCATCAGTTTGTCAAAAGTAGCTGTAATTTGTGTTGTCTCCGGATGTGAGTCAATAGACATACATGATTCTTTTCTAGCAGCGTCGAGGCTGCAGGCACTCAATGTTAGCAGAAACCTCATAGGCATCAAAGGTGTTGTCCAATTCTGGCCATAGAGAACCCTTTGAGTCAAAACTAAACAGCACTCGCCTTCTTCCCTTTGATTACAGACCATCCTATAGGAGCTGCTGACCTTACAAGCCTCTGTTTCCAAAAATTCTTTTTGCAACCATTACCTACTTACTTTCTAAAATCATGACTTATATAATAAATCAAATTCATATTTAACATATGTTTATTTTAATATAACTTTTAAGCGATCCACACTAAGAGCTGGACCTCCGCTTGTATAGCTTCTTATATTGATAGCCAAATATTGACCTGTCATACTGATCCTAGATGTGAATCAAACATTATTTAAATATAGTTCAAATTTAGCCTAGATGTAATATAATGGCATTGAATGCTTAGGTAATTAGCTTTTGACCGCCATCGGGCACATTTAGCCAATCACTGACATCCTTCAGTGTCCAAATTTGTTAATCTCAGCTTTGCCAAGTTCTCCTGCTGTGCATACCAGTGGCTATCACCAGAAATGCCAATAAGTTGGTCTGGATTCCATGCTTCAGATCAATTTTTGCCTGCTAATTACTAATTTACTTATGATTTAAAGCATTTGGAATTATCAGGTACCATAACCTTAGAAATTCTCTATTGATCTATGTAGAACTACAGAGATAATAGCTAGCTCAAAAAGACATGACCTTGAGTGATAATGAATATCACAGTGATACTGGACTAAGTTATAATTCTTCGGGTTATGAAGTTGTTAAAAAAAAAAGTCAACACTTCATATAAAATGAAGTCAACAACATACTCGAGGATTTCTGTGATGCTCCTGATAGGGTGAGGAGGACTAAGTCTGCCAAGGCATTGTAGTATGATTACAAACTAATTCTGTCAATGTGGCTCATATGGTGGGGCCGTAGTTAATTAATGATCAGCTTTGTTCGGTTATGGTCGTATCTGCAATATCCCTACCGACATCTGTTACATCTGTATCATAAGACCTCTACCACTTGCTTGAGAGCAGTTATCTTTGTTATGTGCAGGTAGTGATAGGATCATAGGTATAGATATGTGTATGATTTTTTTCAGGCCATGTAGGGAAGGTATAGAAAGAAAATATTGTTATGCTGTAATAATGGTAAGCACTCATCTAGACTTACAGGTCACCACCTCCTGATGTGAAACTGAAACCAACACCATTTTCTTTACTAGAAAAGTCTAGGCTTACTATTTTTAAAACCTCAAGTAAATGCTTTTATCATACTCAGAACTATTGGTAGGGCTGTAAAATGAATGTAATTGGATGCTTTTTAGGGGCAAGACCTATCATTGCCAATCAAAATTACGATAAGATGTCCTTATTTGCATGTTAGTTGTAAATCAGTGAAATTAATCACTTCCATAAATAATAATCCATGATTAAACTATTATTATTAATATCTTATTAGTTTATTAATAATTTATTACTAATTACTATTTTTCAAAGCAAATTAGAAATTACGATTTTATTCACAAGGGTAAGTTTGCGATCAAAACATATTCGCAAGAACCTACCAGCCCTAGTGGTAGTACACGCATCATTTGTTTAGTCTGTATTAGCATGTATCGTACATGTATGCGTACTACTATATACTATAGAATGTATACTACATAATATATACTACACTGCATAGCATATATTATGTGAAAGATAAATTTTGATTCTATTAACTGTACTTGACTATCACTAGACCACAAATATGGGGGCGAAGAAAAGAATACATTCTGGTGAGTCAATCAATAGGTCTCAAGATGTTATTGATCTGACTCTGTATATTGGTTCTTGCCATGTATTCGATATAAGTTAAAGGACATTTCTATTCAGGTCTTCATGTATCTCTATCCCCAAGTGCCCTTCTATCATCATCTTTATTTTTACTTTAATACTATATAAGTGTATATATGTAAATGTGTACCAGTTTGTGACTGAAAGCGGCAAATAAGTTGGCTTTCACTAGGACGTGGAGAAGAGGAGTTAGGAATAATACGTAGAGTTGAGAAAGAAAAGAAATAAGCAAGTATAATATAATTCTGCGTAGTACATTTTTAATATTAAAGGCTCTCAGAAGTCAGAAAGCACAATAGACTGGGTTTTATACAACTATACCTCAAGGCAAAGACTGAGTTCTTTCATTAATTACCACCTATTTTATCTCATATTCTCATTCTTAGACTCGGAGGAGGACTTTATTAGCTTTGGAGAGACAGACGAAGATGCCCAAGGGTAAGCCTTCCCGTACTGAGTCCATCCCATCCTGTACAGCCTTTTTTTTTTTTTTCTGTTACTATGTATTTTTCATAAATGGCTGCACTATTTTTTGTTGAATTATTGGGTAAAACATACTACCACGCTTATTGTGTGAAAATGGCTTATGCAAACTATCAAATATCTACGTATCCCAAGACAAAGCTTGAAATGCTTTAGCCAAAAAAAGACTTTGTGGCTAGTGTTGCTTGGACATGTGTGGAAGAAAAATAAGGGCTTAGGCTGAATTGCAAAAGGCAAGCTTGAGTGAGGCGGGGGTGGTGGGGGTCGCCAAATGAGAAGTATGAACAAGGGAGAACTACTCTGTTAATAAAGTACTGAGTTATATTGTGAGGAATAGGCAGACTATAAGGCATGTTAATAAATATAATGACTGGGGGCAGGACGAAGAGGAGGAGAGAGATACTGTGCTTTGGGTGTGGTCTACCAGGCCACACGAAAAGCTGTTGCCCTAACAAGTAAGTTTCTACATGTACAATCTTTTATCCACTTGCATGGCCCAGTCTACACAAACAAGCTACATAGCTGGTGTTACCTTGTCTGTCTTTTGCGTTCAGACTATGATTTGCTTTGCACTGCAGAGCCCCTATATCTTTCTATGCATTTATCTGGACTCTCGGTTGGGTTTTTCTAGCATTTGTCTTTGTCTACACACTGACTCACGATTATTATTGGTAGGGCCAATCCTGATACAGAAGATGGACGCCATGCCCGACAGAAAAAAGAAAGGTGGGTGAGTGTGCTCATACAGACAAGATATTATAAGTGCTTGCTTGGCAGTGGCATTATCTGAGTTTCCTTTGACTGCCCCTCTAGTGCTATGTACCAGAACATGTAATTGTAGGTACCAAAATCTATCTTCCTATTTTCCCTCATGTACTACCAATAGCACTTTGAGTTATTTCTTTAAAGTAAACACCATGTCTATTCTATTGCGACTCACCTCTCTAAGAATCAACTAAGAGACCAATGGTGATTATACTCATACTATCATGGGGATGCAGAGAAAAGGAGGAGGACCACAACAAGAAAATGAGTTTGTTACACACCATGGCAGAGATGAAGAAGGACCGAGGGGCCCCATGGGTGGCCCGGAAATACTCTGACATTGGCATCATTGCGTAATTCTCTTAATCCTATACAAGGCTTCCCTTCATTGTTATATGCGCACCACCCTGCACTATTCTGATTGGTCTATGTCCCCTGACTGTTTGAAGTAGTCGGTCTCTCGGGTAGGCGTGATTGGTGTAGGTAACTACACGATCACTACAAGTCTACCCCATAGAACAGACACTAGCCAAATAGGAGAGGCCGCCTTTCACGCTCCCTTTTTATAGCACTCTATCATATTCATTTACATTACTGTAGCTGATTTAAACTTGGCGTTTTACTGGTGGGTCTTGGATCACTGTGAGAGAATAAGACATGTAGAACTTAGAATATGAATATAAAGTTACACAGGCTATAATAACAACCCTACTAACTAACCAACGGGGTGGGGGGTGTCAAGGTTACACCAGGAAATCTTGGATTATATGGCCTATATGAGGCCCACTCCAGAGGAGGAGTCAATGCGTCAAGACCTGATTGATCGCATTACGAGCATCACGAAAAAAGAGTGGCCTCGCAGCAAAGTGTGTACTCCCATTAGATCACCTCCACCTATCCTTATTCTCCTTGACAACTCCAGCTGACGTCACTCTCTCACACCACCTTATCTCCTACCTTTGTGTAATATTTTCCTATTCTTCCATCCTCGCACTATTCATTTCTTTGCTATTTTTCTCATTCAACATTTAATCTATTGCTAATCTCTACAACGTACTCTCTTACCCATATGCCTTGATATTGTAAATGTTTAACGATTGCGCGTTGGATCTGTTGTATGCATATGGGTAGGTCATTGTGATATATTTATATATACATATAATTAAAATTATGTTCATTTTATGAACTTGTAGAAAGAGATAGATATGATCTTGATTTGGGGGTCAATGTGTCTGATGATGTCACTCCTGGGGGTAAACAGCTAGATGTATTTGGTAGTTACCGTACATGCCTCTACACCCCTTCCAGGTAGGTGCTCCTTACTCTATCAAGAAAAACAAGTTGCTATTACAATATTACCTTGAAGTAAGCCAAAACCCAAAGTTTTTCTATATGAAGAAAGAAAGCAAAAGAAATAATTGAACATTTTTTTTTAACAATATAGTCTGCCATGTGATGAAAATGAGTTAGAGAACAAAAGAGAGCTATATTTTGTTTTATTGTTTTTGACTCCACTCTGTACTCTTGCATCATCTGAATATTTGTAGAGCTAATTACTAGCTTGTATGTCAGTGGGGGAATGTAGTGTGACAGGTGTAACAGTATTTTGGGCTACATCTGTTAGACACCACAGTACACTAACTCAGTGCCATAGTATATGTAAATAGTTTCTCAAGACATTTATTTGCGGACTTGCCACTCGCTAGCAATCATACAATGGTTTATTTATTGCACAATATAGAGGGACATTGTATGGTAGCAGACACTGACAGGTAGGCCCCAATACCTTGAATTTTCCAGTGACATTGACGTGGTATTGTTTGGTGATTGGCCTAGGGTACCCCTGCGTACCCTTGCCAACAAGCTTCGGAGTGCAGACATGGCTGATGATGAAATGCGTGTGATTGAAAATGCTAGGGTGAGCCCTCCTTGTGTCTTCATGTTTAGACACGTTATCTTCCTGTTCTTTCTTCTGTCTCTTAGTTTTCCTTCTCACAAACAGGCATCTATGCATATTTACTGTAATAGAATCTTACAAAAGTGTAGTTAATTTTTTCTCTGGAGAATTTATATTTACTATTGTGACGATTGTGGGGTTTGTATATTTATTTATATATAGTAGTATCTTCATTGTATTTGAACGCCATCACTAAATATAACTATCATAGTTTGCATTACTTCCACGTGGATGGGTCGGCGCTGGGAGATATTTACGCCCATGTAGTAATTGGTTGATGTGCTTGGGCTGTAAAAGCAAAACTGAAATGTTTGATTGTATGACTTTGCTGCTATAACTAGCTTATAATACCAATGAAAGAGGAATTCCGTGATATATAATTATGCACTGTATCGTCTATTTTAATGTAAGTAACTATGCTGTAAAGCAGTGGCAATGACATACTTACTACTAGTTCGACTAAACACCTGTGCACGTCAACCAACAGCACATAATATACAATGTATAGCTACCATGATTGCACATGATTCGCCTAAACTACTCATGCCTTCTGGCCTCTCGCCCAATCACAGGTCCCCATTATCAAGTTTAAGGATGTTTTGACTGGTATTGATGTAGATATAGCCTTTAATCAACCCAGCGGCCCCTCTGGTACCTATCAATCTTGTGTTTTCTTCTGCTTTAATATGCGTTGTGTATTGGTTCTATGGATGCATATGCCTAACAATATACATTGTTGAGAGTACCAAATGGACAAACACCTACTGCATATTAGCATTACAATCGAAATATATGGTCAGGTTCTAAATCGCCATGATAACTATTTCAAGATATGTTACATGTTGCCTTGTTGACCCTGTATGCTTACACACCCACCTCTCCTCCCAGCGGCGGACATCATTGAAGGCTACATTGAAGAATATCCTTGTTTGTTGCCCCTGGTTCTGGTGCTAAAGCAGTTCTTGGCACAGCGTAAGCTGAACGAACCCTTCACCGGAGGGATTGGTTCATACAGTCTGGTTGTCATGGTCGTCAGTTTTCTTCAAGTACAATGGCCACCTATCTCTCCTCTTCTTATTCATGTTGTTACTTGTTCTCTTTTTTCTTTCACCTTCACCCACTCTTTCGTATCTTTAAGCCTGCTAAGAGATGCCATCGTGCAATGTTAGAATAGGGATTACACCCTATGGATATCTTGCTCTTCTGCCCACCCTTAGATCATTCGCATACTGCAATGCAAGAGTTAAGAGTGTCATCGTACACATACACATATATAAGGATATGTATATATAACCTCATGCATAATGCAGCTACATCCACGGATATCCAATCAGGCAGCCACTGCAAATATGAATCTAGGAGTATTGCTGATGGAATTCTTTGAAGTCTATGGACGTATCTTCGAATATAACTACCTGGGCATATCCATCCTCAACCGGGGCTCTTTCTTCTACAAGGTATTGTTACGTTTCCTGTTGGTGTGAGGTAACGCCTGGTCTCTGCTTACGCTTTAATGCTAATGCTTGTGGTCCTACAGTTAGATTTACATATGTTCTCGTCAATTGTTTAGTTTTTATCCCCTATCTCTCACTATCTTTCCTATTGTTGTTCTTTCAACAAGCTAATGACTGCAAAGAAAGTAGGTTGGTCATTATAGGTGAAAAATATGTAGAGAGAAATGGGTGTACCAATAGCTTTTTCATCTGGGTGGGGGATCTACCTAGGCTTTGTTTTAACCCGAACATGTATTCACATACTATCCGAAGATAGTATGTAAGAGACTAGTACACAAGAGATGGGCAAAGGATAAGAAAGGGGAAAGCTGCTTGTAAAAGAGAGGATTTGGGCTAATTGGTCTTTCCTGTAGGCGGACAGGCGATGGAATGATATACGCAATCCTGAGAAAATATCTTTGGAGGACCCACAGAGGACAGGTAATTATGGATGGGACTTGAAAAAAGAGATAGAGATAGGGAGTTGTGCGGTGGTATGTTATGATGGTCTAATTGATGTTTGGCTGTGTGGGAGATTTATCACGAGCTGTGGAAATGATCCTGACGCCACAACTCGTGCCCGCTTCTCTCTCTTTCTGATGAATGTACCTGGGGTGTTCAGACAATGACATCAGTGGGGGGTCGTTCTCTATGCATAAGATTAAAAAGGCCTTCCAACATGCCTATGATATTCTACAGCAGTCTTTGTTGGACCCTGACTTTTCACAGAGGTATGTGCCCTCCAAAACAGATCTGTGTATGAGTAGATATATGCCTTTTTATATATTCCATACATACTGATCTTAGCACACATTGCATTCTGCCGCCAGAATGATGGTCACTCCAATTCCAGGATATGATCACATATGCTTTCAATCCACCCTATTGCTAACCGCTCATTGATATATTTACCCCTGGGCCCCACTCCCAACACATCGCCATGCCTGTCTACTATCTTTTATATTGTATCTATGTACAGTCCCACAGCGTTGTCAGCCATCATTACACTAGCCCCTGAGATTGGCCAGGCCCGTCTTGACCGACAAAATATGTGGCGACGTACTGCTACTGCAAAATCACGTGTGCGGGCTGATATCCCTAAGGTATGGTCAAATAGCCTCTTCCATATATATATATCTCAACCAACTTTTGTGAGATAGAATCGGGGTATACTACTAAGTGTTGCCCCTTCCTGTTACGTATGTTATATTATCTCCTAACCAGGTACAGCATGATGCAGTCTTACTTTTCTAAGGCCTATACCAATCACTACGATTGACTCTTAATTCCAAATAGTTGATTAGATTGCCAGAAGAAACCAGCAAGCACCCGATAGTCTAATGCACTCTATCTAATATTAAGGGAAGGTGCTATATACTAACTTTAGGATGGGACCATGCAGTGGATGAAATACTGGCTGGAAAAAGCACAGGAGTCAACCTCATCAATCATGATATAACTAGAACTATGCCTATGCATCCATGTAGTTAAAGTACATCTGCTGGCCTTTGGCAGTGATGTAACCTTGTATACCGTTTTTATATTACCTCATATATACATTATATATGCGTTTCAATGTTGTGTTTAGCACGACAGAATGCGTAAAATTTTGTACGCCATATTGAAACAAAAGATAAGTTGAGCACAAAAATTCAAGGATGTGGATCATCTATTTTTGTCCAACTCAGCAAAACAGTAACTTTAGATTGACTTAGTAAGCTATGTATCTCTTATTATTCCTTTTAAAAACGTGGTAGTACTAGATGGTCCCTAGTGAAGACTAAGGCTCCGCTAGACGCTGTGAGTAGCTGATAAATTACATAATAATAAAACTCTAAAATGCTGCTATATCAGGCAAAAGTATGTGTAACCACTTACTCTTTGTTATATTATATCATCACAGACGATATTTATTATGAATTTGATGTACTACTGCCAAATGACACGTGATAGTAGGAAAATGTCTGGAGGCGGGTGGCTGTGATTTTTATTGTTAGCTATGATAGAGCGGAGGGGAAAGTTGTCTAGTTGAAAACAGCAACTCGGTATAAATGCATTATGAAATATACATAATATATCTCATCAGGCCAGAGGGTATTGGGACCAATCTACTCTTTTTGCAAGCTACTGTGCTGGGGGGTCTGAGTGGCCACTACATGGGAGGTAGTATAATCATTAATAATGCCACTGCTCTTCTCCGCCTCCATCTGCTTCTTAATCCAGAAATAGGTACGCTTCATGCCCTCATTTAGGGAAATGGTATAATCCCAGTTAAGCACCTGGCGCACTAAGTCATTGTTGCTGTTACGGCCTCGCACCCCCTCGGGGCCAGGAATGTGTTTGATCTGGACAGCGATAGGGGGTTGGGTTAGTAAGAATGATTTGCTTATATATATATTAAAAGGAGTAAGGGAGAGAGCGGTCATTCTGTAGCACCAACAATACTCGACGCGTTCTAGTATGCTATTGATATGTATGCATGTCTGTATCTCATTATACTGGCGCATATGACAATCATCTGACCAGTGCACAATTGCTGTCCCACGCATTAAAAATAAACATTCGAGGGCCAGCCCTAATAAGAGAAAAATACTAGACCTCCAAATTGAATAATGGCATGATACAGGGGGTGTATGCATTTACTTGGCAGCCTATGGATACATTGGGAAGATGATAGCAAAGTAAAGGAATGATAGAGTTGGGGTGGGGGGTACAACAACTAGAAAAGATATGCTGACCGAGGAAAGGTGTATTCATCCTATGTGTATATATAATGGTGGGAATGTATAGTTAATTATAAAGGGTAGATGAAAATGTCCTATTGGGAAGGGAGTATCACTGAGAAACAAGCAGGGGTGCCACGAGAGTATGCGCCCTTCCCTCTCTCTCTCCCTCCCGCCCTGCAAAGGGTTTAGTAATACCTCACCCCCTCTCCCTCCTAAGTGGTCTTGGAAGATAGAGAGTGCGTATAATGAGCCAACAGTAAGACTTTTACTCTGATAAAAAGAATGAGTATATGCGTATAGTGGGAGGATAGAGTGCTATATAGGAAGAAAGTGGAAATGGGACTTACATCCAGCTTCTTTTCCTCCATGCTGAAAGCAATATCGGCCAACTGATTCATGGACACCATCTCCTCTGAACCAATGTTCATAGGCTCAGTCCAGTCAGAGTTAGTGAGACGAATAATGCCCTCGACGCAGTCGTCAATAAAAAGGAATGAGCGTGTCTGGAGGCCATCACCCCACATTTCGAAAGTTTTGTCATTGGCAATGGTCTTGCGGCAGAAAGCAGCAGGAGCCTTTTCACGACCACCCTTCCAAGTACCCTGGGGTCCATAGATGTTATGGAAGCGAGCAATGCGTGTCTCCAAGTGGAACTCTTGGGCATAGTGCTTGTGAATCTCCTCGGACATGAGTTTCTCCAGACCATAGGCATCCTGGGGGTTGGCGGGCCAAGCATCTTTCTCCTTGAGTCCAGGATTCATGGGATCATCCTGAATGTTTTCTGGGTAAATGCATGCAGAAGAGGCGTAGAATACCTTCTTAACGCCATTGATGCGTGCAGCCTCCAATGTGTTGAAAGAAATCATAGTGTTGTTGTAAAGAATGAGGGAGTGGTTAGATTGGATGAATCCCATACCGCCCATATCGGCAGCCAAGTTATAAACAACATCAATGTCCTTGGTTACGGCCATGCATACTGAAAGTTCGCGTAAATCACCTAGCACAAATTCGTTGCAGTATTCCTCCTGTGAAGACATAAAAGGGGGTCGTTAGATGACCATTACATTAATAAAAATTAAAAATTAAAAAATAAAAATAAAATAAAAAAAAAGTGATAAAGACCAAGGTTTGAGCCCTTGATGCTTTAGTATAAGAACCCTAAGGACACTCCAAGTCATACCAAAAGAGGAAAAGACCTTTGGTAGTAACGGATAAAAAACCTTTAACAATGCGTTAACAACCTTCACATAATAAACTGAATTGGACCCAGAGAAACATGAAAAATAAAAGGGGGTGATGTAGATGTAAATTTATGGGTGTATATCTGACAGGGAAAAGAGAAAGGATGGTAGGTGAAGGATCTGAAAAGCAGAGGATGAAAGAAATGGTGAACGGAAAGGCAGGAAGAAGACAAGCCACGCCCAGAAAGAAGTAGGAAAAAGAAAAACTAGGCGAAAAGAATATCCAAAGTGAGAGGGGATGAGTTTAAATAATAGAAAAACATATTAAGCCAGACTAAGAAAAAAGAAAGGGAGAAGAGAGCAAGCAGCTGTATGGGATAGCCTTAAACACACCTCTTTAAAATACTCGTTTGTCTTCCAGTCACAAACACGGACCCATTGTCCCTCGCTTTTAAGACGCTTCGCGAGGTGAGAGCCAATGAAGCCTGCACCACCAGCAACCAAAATACGGGTTTGGGTCATAATTCAATATAAAAAAATTATGAGTTGTTAAGTACTTTCAGCAAAAAAAAAAAAAAAGTACAATGAACTGAAAGGTTTCAACATAATATAGGTGCATTGTGGTCGAAATCCTGCGATTCCTGAGCCTGAGAGTGGAACATTAGTGCGGGAAGGTATTTTTGAAAATCTTCTTGGAGATCGGAATCTCGCCTTTCACCCTTTTAAGGAATTTTTTCTTTTCTTTCTAGGTGCAGAAATCAGCAATTAAATACAAATATCTATTAATTGGCCATGGAACCAAGCAAACTGTAATAATTTTTTCATTAAGGATGTTGGAAAAGGCTGAGGGTGTAATAGTTTACAGTAATAATGTAGCTCGGTCAATTGAGGTCGTGCTTCAATTGATTACTGTACCTAAGTCAATGGCGTCATAAACAAAAGATACAGGTGTAACAATAGCGTAAATATATTTCTCCTTAAGCATTAAATAGGTCTAGATAATTATTATATATTGCTGGCTAACATAATTATTAATAAAAATTTATATTACTATATATATATATATAATAATAATTTTTATTGAAGCATTTACGAAAAAATCAATTGAAATATACTTGGTTCTTGTTCTTTAGCTGCCTGCCACGTTTTGACTTGCCCAACTCTGTTGAACGATTTGCGTGTTTAATTTAGTACTTCATAAAATTCATTCGTCAAACTCGCTATGCTATGCTACTCTGTCATTGGCTAATATTACGCATTAATTTGTTTTTCTATCAAGGACTTTTAATCTAACCAATGCGAAAGTTTTTTGACAGTGACATGACAACTTATAGCTAAAGAATTAGACATAATAAACCATGATTAAACCCCTAAATATTGTGAATCTTAGGATTATTCGACACAATATTACACACAGATTTTAGATTCCTCAATGAATTACCTAACTGTAGTGGAGTGTCAAGTCAAACACGTGGTACACTATTCAAAAACTAGTTACTGCGCTATGTATTTTTAGATAAGTCATCAAAATACATACGCAGCACATACGGTTCTTAAGCAGGTTTAAAATTTTTATAATATTTCCTGAAAAAAAATTACAAGAGTATTACTAAATACGCGCCTAACAAATCCATTGGACCGGGCAATCCCCATTATGACATTAGTACATTAGTGGTAACTCGGGCCTTATCAAATAGATTAGTTCAGATTAGATATCTAAAGAGCGTAATTAAGGTGCAACGATTGGATGAACATTACAGGTTAATTGCAACCACTCGAAATTTAATGCATGTAACTTACAGCCCTTTACCCTGCAATCCTCGCATCCATTATTGCCTTTTTCAGAACCTGTATTCTCAAATTGATTGCGTTGCCATAACTTCATATTTTATCCGCTCCAAGCTATTCGCTAATATCAACTATTGGCTCCTCAGGCTTTGTGAAACTGGTCTCCTCAAAAGAAAATTGAGGATTCGCTGCTTACTTTTAACAAGCATAAAAGTCTCCGAAAAATAATATCACGTTGCTTCGGAGTTAACGGTCTTGCGAAACCAGATAATAAAGTCAACTATTGCACATATATGAAAATATTATCATATCAAGTGCCTATATGGTGAAGGCTAGCCGCTGAAAAGTTAAAAAAAAGTTAAAACCGAAAACGAAGAGCAGGCTACTATCCAATTGACCGGTCAGTTTTCTGTCTACCCCAAGGTATTAAAAATTCCGAATAATTTGAGCAATTTAAAATGTGGTCAGCTCCTAAAACCCACTTTATACCCAAGATTATGCTTTTCGTCGGGACTTGGTATAGGGCCATCGCCTTTTCTGCAGTTGTGTTATAATCACTACCTCTTCCCATTCATCCCCCATATAGATATAGCTATGCTGATGTGGACTTGGCCGCCCTTACACTCACACACCACTTTCTCTTATCTACTTGGACATACGATGGAGAAGGCATCATGTTTTCGTAGGTGCTCGTTAGACCTTGCTACAAGGTCGCTAACCACAGATTATTATGTTCGATCGTAGCTCAGATAAGAGGTAGATCAATGATCGTGGCTCAAGATTAGTTAATTGCATAAATAATGATTTATATAATTGTATAATATTTTCAACCTAAATCGCAATAATTAATAAAAGCCCCGCAGTCATTCACACACACACGGTCCCACCAATTTATATTACCGTAATTATAACTAAATTATAATTAAATAGCGCTTAGCCATTGCTCGAAAGTTAATACGTAATTATTATAATTATTATAATTATCAGGGATCGATTATGAAAAACAATGGAGATCCCGAGAAACTGTGTACTGGTCAACAGAACTCTTACATATTACCTGGATATTTGTATTCACAATATAGAGTTGGTAGCGTCTGTATTCCATCAACCCCACCTCCTTAAAAAAAATCATAAAGGATAGAAATGATCCCGTATCCTATCCATTGAATTTGTTATTGAGCGATTAAATGCAAATATTTAGATGTTCAATTTTGATGATTTAAGCCAATCACAGACAACAGCTAGGCCAAGCCCTTTTTGTCACGAGTACCTGGTTCCTTTAAAAGAGAAACTTGCAAAAGCCTTGAAGCAAATTAGAGAGAATGTGTTAGTGTACATGAATTCGGTTTTACATAATTAAGTCCAAATATTGGCGCACGAATTGATCAGCCTGTCCAACTGTGCATCTCCTTGATGACGCGTCCATGTCCATATCTGCCCAAGTTTTGGCAATAAATAGTAGCCCTTGCTTTCTCATATGTATCTAGATTCACTATTATTCTAAGGATGTTTGCGGCAGATAGAATTTATAGATGTAGATGCCAATACCCACCTTTTATCAGAAAAGTTGTCATGAAATCTCTCGAATTCCGAAATTGATTGCATCACTTGGAAGGCCAGTGTAACAGTGTGTTCCTTGTGCAAAATCATATTTTGCATTTATTTTGAAAGATAATGGCGTCTAATCAAGAAGTAATGCTAATCGGAGTAAATTTTTAAGTCAATATGTGATCAAGTTGTCATTAACATCGCAGATTATGTTTCCTGCAGGCATGAAGCTCGAGAGAGAGAGAGAGAGAGAGAGAGCTCCATTTGTAGTATTTATAAAATTTATGATTGACTATCAATACCAATGCAATTTTTTGGGCATATCAGATGACTTTTTAAGGCAAAATTGGAGAAATAAATAGCAAATACCTGGAATAAAAGAGAGAAAATAACTAGTCTCCCCAATACGATTAAAGTATCAAAAGTTGTTTGTAAAATGGCTTATATTTGTGTATTATTATGTTCTTTTTAAGATGGTGTTTGTTTCTATGATTTTAATTAACTCCATACGCTCATTAGGCTTTATACAATCTTTTTGCATCTGAGGAAACTGGTTCATGATTAGGTTTGGGCAGATTATCAGATAATAGTATTATAAACGTACAAGTTCATGTTAATCTAATTGAGGATATACACGCAGATTCACTAAACAATAGTGTTC
>NAOQ01000169.1:22973-69062 GCA_002751075.1 Ichthyophonus hoferi | reverse complement strand
CAAAGTCGTATTATGATATGGTATGAAGTACCCCCCCCCTTTATTAGGTGTTTTGTTTGCTTTGGTACTTGTTTCTACCGCCGCCAGTGCTTAACTATGTTGCGGTAACTTTCAGATAGATATTAATGAATTAATCCATTAGGAATATTGGGTAACTAATTAAGCCACTCTATTTTAGGTATTTATGATTACAAAACTACAATCGCGATTAACGAGCTCATAACAGTGACTAATTTGCCAATCACGCCTGATGCGCTTGTCACTAGAACTTTGGTTGATCTACGTGTGGAATGGTATAGTAAAGTTCAAACGGCCCGTAGTATGGGATGCGTTAACCAGGATAGTCATAACATATTTCGAACAAATAGTAACAATGTGATTTAAACGATAGCTACAAACAAAGAACAGAGTGATCTTGCCTTTTGAATACACGGATACACGAATAATGAGATGTAATAGCAACTTACGTATTTGACTATGTCATATAAGCCAATGGAATATGGCTATCAGTGAGAGGGTAGCTGATTAATCCAAGATTATAAACTGCAAGGAATAAAAGGTATGTGAGTTAAAGACAAAGTGCGACATATACACATATGCTAGTCAATGGGAACGAAGGCTACCCATGGGTAGTGGAAGATCACTCGCAGGTTTGAATGCAACTGAAGGGTTTTCATCCATCCCAGAAATAACGACTCAACCCCTAAAAGTTAAAAATAAGCTTGCATACCATTGTTCTAACTCTATCAAACGGGATACAAACCAGTGTATTGAGCCACTAAAGTAATGGAAGATGATAATAACATGCTAGAGTTAGAGTGGGACGGGCTTCTCCCAGCCTGGATGGTAGTACATCAACTCTGAGAAGATGGACGGACAATACTAAGTAGTTAAACCATTAATTGGGAGTGTGTGGTATGGGAAGACGAGTATGCAAAACAAGATTGTTCCTACTTTATATAAGTCCATTGGTCATTTGTAAACTACAGCTCAACTAGGCATTCTGTGGCTTACAGTCTAAGAGAACAGCATAGTAAGACCTAAGGTAACCTAAAGCAATATGCCTATTACTCTGGATAAAAGATTTAAATTTTCAACCTTTATAAGCAAAAAGGAATTTGAAACAAGTTTTACGTTGATCTCTCGGGTTGTCAACTAACTAAAACTTAACCTAAATGTATACGCTTTCTAAAAGTAATAATGCTACGTGTTTTGGAAGTTAACAACAGTTTGAAAGCTAAGATGTGAAATCAAAAAGCCTATCCAAATATAGTTAATAATTTAGGTGTTATGTGTGGAAGGCTCTTACTCTGAATGGAAGTGACTTAACCCATATATTTAAGACAGGACCAGCAGAATAATTTAAAGTCATGAAGAAAAGAATAGCAGTGCTGTTGGTAAATTGGTAAATTAAAAATGAGCTATCATTACTAAACAGAACTGGTGAGCTGCTACTTGGTTGTTAACGGTGGAAAAGGTGCAGTTTATAACCTAATGTACAATAAAATGCTTTGAGAGGAGTTTGATACTGGAAGCTGCGTATTGTCCTTTGGTTTAGCTTTGATAACTCAAGACAAGACAAGAAAAGAAACACATGGTATGTGAAAAGCCATTCCTGTTTTTCCTTTCTGGGACAACATTAGTGGAAGACAAAAAGTATTACAATAATGTACCTCTCCCTTTAAAGGATATAGATAATTAGGGGAATATTCATGTTTGTTAATAGGGATGATGAATATGGAAAGAAATGGTTACTGTATGGCAACTGAGATATAAAACATCTTACATAATATAAATTGTCGATTATTTCTCGCCGGATGGCCATTTGTTATAAGGCTACCTGCTCCTCTATCTGATCAATCTAGGGGTTTGTTGTCAGCCTGGAATGAACCAATTGTATGGTACTGTAAGCGGACCAATAGGATCAATTTCGACCCTGGTCCACCTGGTCTCAGAGTGCAACAGCCACCCTTTACGCAAAACCACTCACTATGCTGTAATGATTTGATGTACATAAATATATTACCTGGACACGTAGCAACTTACTGGGTGCCTCTCACAATATATTGTATTAGTAGCCGTGTCTGTGCTTTTAAGAAAATGGTAGTTTTCACTAGTCTTGCCTGAAGGTTTAACACTACATATCTAAAACCCTCTGTTTTCTTAAAATATTTTCTAATGTTCTGTTTATCGAATTATGCCTGCTATAGCAAAAAATCTAGTACCTTTTGGCTTTCCAATGGTTTTTTCTTATCCTAAAAAAATAGTACACCTCATATTTCTTGTTTAACCGTTTCCGACCCGCTGAATAATGAATCTCACTGCTGGAGGTTAAATCTAGAAGTTCATAAATTTACACAACACCTTTGCAGCAAGATGTACTTCAGTATGTGAGTTAGGTTGGGAAGGATGTAAACATACAATAAATGGCGGCGAGTCAGTTTCACAGGGGCCCGTGTCCGTGAAGACGTATTTTTTTGTATATTTTGGCCCGTTTTTTTTTGTTCTACTGTTTTTCCTTCTCTATGTAAGGAAAAAAGGGGAAGGTGTTGGTTGATCTTGGCAGGCCTCTGTTGATGAAACTTCAGAAAGCCACATGATTCGTTACTTATGTTGCACTAACACGCTTCCTACTAGTCAGCTGTTGAAGAAGATGATAAGACAAAAGTGGCCAAGCGCACTGAGCGCTTTGGAGTTGTAGCGGCGGGGGCCAGCGAAGATCAAGCTATGGAAAATAAGAAAAAGGCAACCCGTGCAGAGCGATTTGGACTTCCTGTCAAGGCTACTGACAAGGTTGTCGTTGATAAGTCCCAGGAGGTTGTAAAGAAAGCAGTCAGAGCTGCACGCTTTGGCCTGGCTACCAGTACACCTGATGCTGCCGCCCCTGCAAGGTAATGAACGTGATGTTTTGTAAGGCACCTGAACTGAAGTCTGCTCTTGTTCTAACCCCTCCTACACATTTGTTTGCTATTCTTTTTTTTTTTCTGTGCATCCGCTCCTTTTTACCTCCCTCTTTCTCTGAAACTTGAAGTCCACTATGCAATTTTTCAAAAGTAACCTGTCTTCCTTTCTTAGAGCTGAAGCAGCAAAGCCTGAAGGCAAGACTCTTGACCCCGAGGAGCTGGAAAAGTTACAGAAGCGCAAGGAAAGATTTGGTGTCAAGGTGAAGTTATGGCCCATGGGCTCTATACATGAGGCTTTGCCTACTCTGTATTCTTTTTTTCTGGTTTTATTATGATGGAATGTCATTCAATAGTGATTGAGAGAAGAAGGAACATATTAGAGTGGTTCATAAAGAGATAGCTGTTTTACCCAAAGCTGTAGTATATGCTCTTCATAGAGGCCTTGATTGTATAAGAAGGAGACTTGTTTTTAAAAGCAAAACAGTGTTATTTATGTTTTCCCTCTCTATCTTGTACCTGAGATGGCAATGAAGCTTGGTGTATGTGAGCACCTATTGTCTGGTAATAGCTTCTTTGGTATGTCACATACACATTTCCTATCTCTCTGATTGAATTAGATGTTAACATTAGGTTCTTTTCAGGTATCCCCAGTGCTTGTACAGGCAGAAGAACAAGACAAGGCAGCCAAAAGAGCTGCCCGATTTTCTAGTGGAGAATCAGCAGAAAAGAAAGCCAAAGTCTAGTCCAAACCTTGTGAGACATTGAGGGGGTTTAGATTTAACAAAGCAGTTTCCTGTTCTGTCTGGCTGGTTCTATACATAGAAAACTGCATAATACCAATTATACATAAGCCAACTAAGTTGCTTATTTTCTTGCGTGTACTGCGCAAGGCAATTTAGTCGCTGACAAGTCTTTTTCTCTTCTACCATTTACGATATTGGTGTATTCAATTTAATGTCGCCAACTAAACGTGACCTTGTTTTTTAAACGTTCTTGTGATGTAGATTTGGGCTGTTTAATATTTTTATCTTTCCACTGTTCAACAGTTCTGATAAGTAAGAATGGAAATGTGAATGTGGAAGGATATTTTAAATTTTTGTGGCTCTTTCTCATATAAACCATAATAAAATTCTACACGTACTTGTGTGTATGCTGTTTGTTTGGATATATTCCCAAGTAAAAGCCATTTGATTTGGTAAATGAAAGAAAGATATGGCTAATGCACTTAATACTTAATGTTCCCTTGTATAGCTTGCTTCACTCTAGCTTACTATGATTACGAATTATATATTTGATAGTTTTACAGTATTTTTATATACCTTTGTACAAGCCACCCGGGCCAATTAACTTTGTTTTATTTTGTGGTAAGAGCCTCTCAACCATCATTTAGGCTGAGTTCCTGATGGATCAAGAGAACCTAACTGCCCCTTGACTTACTGTGATCTTCTCGGATCAATACTGTCTAGTTGTTCATCTTTCCATCACATATTTATAAGGTATTGATGGTTTTCTAATTGTCTGAAACAAATATTTTCATTTTTCACTTCTGCAGGTTTTGTACAGAACTTACGGTATAAACAAGTAACTATTGCCTTTTTCCGTGTAACCATAGATTGTGTCTTTCTTTTTGTTACGGTGAAGGCTTATGGGGTGTTAATTCTTAAGAGAGGATTATGCTTGTGGGTGAGTGATTCTGACTGTTGCATTTTGTAGTAATTTTGGAGGATGCATAGTTGTGTTGTACACATAATCATAAATGATAGACTCAACTGTAACAATGTGTATCGTATCACTGTATTGCTCATTTTTATAAAATATTAGCTGAATAATAAGATGCGTATATACACCTATGTTCTGCGTATATTATACATATTTATGCTTCCAATTAACATGGGATATAACAACAATGTTTTGATAATCAAATATATATTAATGTTAGAAGCTAGTATGTACATTAAATTGTGAATGAAGGCTAATCAAAAATAGATGTGGCTACTAGTAGACACATGATTGGACTTTTGAGTAAGAAGGTACACTCAATACGAACAACACAAATGATGTTAAAATAGTAATATAGTGATTGTCTTTGTACTTACAATATATATTGGTATGATATGAAGATGAGCAAATGGTTGACTACCTATGCCTACCAGTCCAAGGAGATTGGTTATATGCTTAGGTCTTATCAGACCTTTATTTGTTTAAATTGTCTTCTCCTCATTAGTGCCAGAATTAATGTTGACTATTGCCATGTCATTATTGCTCTGCTGTTCTAGTTTTAATTCTTTGTATTGTAGAATGGAGACCACCATTTTGGACCTATCAGAAGACTGGCTTGCTGATCTTATCATGAAAAAATATTTCACTCTCTGCTCAGCAGCCTGTGTTGACTGTATTTGGCGTTTTGTTATCTACTCAATTATGCATTATTTGTTTATTTTTCTTTACTCTTGGTAAGTGTCTGTAGCTAATTGCAGATCATGCTTAGATATTTTCCCAGTGTCTTGAGATATAGTCTCCTTCAGATTTATCTTTATAATAATTAAAGCTTACTATTGATAGCAATCCTTATATTTAAATATTTTGATACGAACGACGTGCCACTACAAGCCTGGAGTATTAAATTGTATGTCTATAGACGAAAACATACTGTAGTTGTAAAAACACAAATGTTAAAGAACAAATCATGAATGATCATCAACTATTATTACACTATTGAGATGACATTGCTAGTGGGTGCAAGAAGAGAATCCATGTTGTGATAAACGTTTAATGTGGTTAGGTTCTGGCTCTCAACAATCTCTTAGAGCCTCTTCTATTGGAGTATTTTAGCTCATGTAAATACAGAGTAAGTCACCAGCTGGAAACTGTATAATGTCTTTTTATTGATACTTACGTTATTTTATAGTTTATTTTGGAATTGACTTTTAATTGCTAAAAAGCATTAGAGTAAGGTTCCACATGCTTCTTTTTGCAAAACTTTAGTGTTCACGTCGTGTCCATAGAGTAGTGCTCTCCTAGTGTTGAAACCAAACCCATAAATTGAAGTCATGATGTAGGCGATCTGTTGTGTTGTTGCCAATATACTCAGGAATTCACTCCCAATCAATGAGTGGGCACAGATGGTCTGCCTTTTGTTATTACAATCCTGTAATCTTATGGCCAAAAAGATGCAATAGCCACTTTTATTTTTGGCATCATGATATCCCGTGTTGAGAAGTCTGCATCAAAGTAGTCAATCAAACTGATGGACCTGGGGGTTATTAACAATGGTCTCAGAAGGGTACATATTTAAACATCTGCAAAGGCGAAGTGATACCTCATAATGAGGCATGTTCAGCTTGCTAGAATACCTGGTGAGGAAGGCCACACTGAAGATGATGTCAGCTCTACTGGATTTGCTAATCCTGTTTAGACACCTGATCAAGGAGGCATGGGTGGTTATGTCACATGGGCGACGTGAGGTGTCCTTATCATTTATGACCTTAATATGCTCAATTAGAATTTGAGTGTGTGTTGGCCAGCTTTTATGTTGACCAATGCTCTTGACTAGCTTAATAATGAATCTCTGCTGTAACAGTAGAATGTATTTAGCTAGATCCCAATTGATTGAGTCACTAATGAAGGAGCTCAGAAACCTAATGGACTTGGTATGGTATTTCACTAAGATGGCACTGATAAACTACTCACAATCCTTAATGCCTTCAGAGCAGATAATAATGTCATCAATGTAGATATAAATGCACATAAAACCACTATTTCCATGTGACTTGTATAAGCGTAGATTGGTCTTTAGGGGCTACAAGTGCAAGGACCATAGAAAGCTGTCAGGAATCTGTTCTAAAGCAGTTCAGAGATGTGGAGTCCATAGAGGCTTTGACTTAGTTTTCACATGTTAGATGATAATAACTCCATTTCGTTTAAGCTTTGCACAAAATTCATTGTATAGCTTCAACCTCGTCACTAGATTCCAATGTAAAAACAATTTCAATCATCTTTTTTATTAAAAGGGTGTGTGTTTTTAATATGTGAAAATTAAGTTTTTCATTAAATATTAATCTTCTTATTCACAACAATAGCAATAATAATCTCACTTATATTATCTTTTGACCAAAACTTTATTTTATTAATAAACTACTCATATCTAGCCCTAACTGATGGTCAGGAGTTTGAATATATAGGGGAGCATTGGGCAAGTGTCAAGCTTTGCCTTTTGACATTTAAAGTTACATATCCTTCTCACTTTAACTTTGTTACTTTATGTTGAGATATCTCTATGATCACAAACCCGATCTTATCTTAAATTGACAAAACCTCCTTGTGGTTTTAAGAATCTTTACATTAAAGCACTAAGACTTAATTATAAACTAGTCATTTCTGATCACTACGGAATTCCTCGTGTTGGAGACACTATTGTAGACAAGCCGAATCTCATGTGTTGTATTTTTAAGCCCACTATCTGCAGTAAGGCATCAAAATAAAACCATTATTCTTACTTAAACGACACCCTGCGATAGGTGCATTACAACACACCCCCTGCATCTCTATCCACATATGGAGAGCTACTATTAGAAATCAAGAGCTAGTAAATCCCCTACTCTAACAGAGTTGGTAGGAGTAAATGCATTGGTAAAAATGTTTGCCTTTTGGGCAGATATTGTAGCCTGTTTCATTACTACAGTTCCTTCTAGGATGGCAGCCTTGACATAATGAAACTTGACTTGTATGTGCTTGGTGTTGTGGGTGATTCTATAGGATTCAGTTATTTGGACAATTGATTGATTGTCCTGGTGCATGGAGGCAAGAGCTGTTGAGACTCCTAAACTGTCTAGGACATCAGACATCCACACTATTTGATGAATAGCCATGCATAGTGCTGGGTATTCTATATCGATACTTTATGTTGTCACAAGAGACTGTTTCCTACTAATTTAGGATGCAGAAGCGTCAGACTAAAATTAAATTAAAGCCAAGACTGATTTCCTTGCTGTAATGCCCACTGTAACACTGACATTTACATAAATACATACATGAAGAGGCCCCTGATGATACACTAAACCTACATCTGGGTTGGGGTTAAGGTAGGTTAGTAAATACATAACCATTCTCCAACGTGATTCTGATAGGTTTGATGTAAATTTCCCCATCAAGCTGACTGCAAAAGCAATGTTTGGATGAATCATTCTGAAGACCCATAGAAGACACCCTATGATTATCTGAAAACCCTTGATGTTTTCCCTTAGCCTATCATCTTTCTCCAACCCCGGTGTTAACACCTGGCCTGAAAGAATAGCAGATATGGTGTACTGGGCGTACTCCATATTGTAGCTTGTACTAGTTTTTTCACATAAGCTTACTGGGACATGTGTATGGCAGCCCTGTCATATTTGTAAATCCGATATCTTAGGTACTTGGTTAGAAATCCCAATTCATTGATATCAAATCAATCTCTCATGTCTTGAATAGACTTGGCCACTTCCTTTACTTTGTCAGAGACTACTATCATATCATTTACATAGACACACACTGTTAAATATTAGTGCACTCCATGAGAGACAAATAGATATTGGTCCGTATTGGTTAGGTACAAATGTTCCATAGCAAGGAATCCAGCTAGAGTCTTCTGCCAGGCAAAGGCTGACTCTTTTAACCCATATAGGGACCTCTACTAAGTAAATATTCCTTAGGGAACGTCAGGATCTTAAAATCCTTTGGGTTGGCCCATGTATCCTCCTATAATTTTCTGTTGAGGTAGATCTCAATTTACCCAGTTGTTTCACAATTAAGTTCTTGGATATGGTTACGGTGAAAAGAACTCTGATTGTTGTTAAAGAACATCATGTGGAATCTATATTTAAATAGTCAATACTTGTCCATTGGTGTTTTCCCATGACCAATAATCTGATTTTTCACTTGATTGAGTTACTGACTCCTCACAAGTAACAAACTTGTTTGGTAAGTCCTTTATTGACGAATTCTCAGAGTCAGAGTAAAAAGTAATATTCACCTTCTTTGCTTTGTTCACAAACCATAGGGTGGAAGATTCGGAGTTTTGTTGTGGTTTCTTTTTTTCTGACTGTTTTGTTTTGTCTTATTGTTATAATTTATAATAAAGATTACTTTCAAATTTAGGCAAGATCATATTTTACTCGCATTTATTTGCAAGAGATTTAACTAGTCCCGAACTGAGGTCTGTAGTTTGGTTATAATTTCTTGGTAAATGACTGACCCATCAATCACACGTTAACTGTGATGTGATACTTATTTTAACAACTGAATTATTGGATTGAAGTTCAAGTTTAAAATTCATCAGATATGGAAACCCTAAATTACAACTTAATTGGTATCACTATTATATAATGCCTAGTTACTGACGACTAATCTGGCATGCTTGGCTTTAAATAAATGATCACCATATCAAACTAAGATGATATACTGCTGGAACTAAAACATCTACTACTCTTTCATTATCCATTCTTTTATTTATTTCTGCTATTTTTATGTTGACTAATATAGAGAAAAGACACTTTTTCCTAGTTAACTTTGATGGAAAATCTTTGTAAATGATCTATGTTTGTACTGACTCAGAACTTCTTACAAAGATCAATAGTTTGATCAATTAATATAATAAACCCGTGATAAAAAATACAACCAATCAGGTACCATATAGGTGTCAACCAATTAGTAGTTGGTCATTTTTTGATTCAATAGAACTCATAATATTATATGACACTGGGTGATCAAAATTATGCAGAACTGGTTTTTGAGCAAAGGAAATATAAATACAAGGCTTTATACAGTAATGCAGAGAATAGTTGTCATATACTAGTTAGAAAAAGTCATATTCCGGAATTTTATGTACATTTGTATGTATTCATATTATGTCTATAGTTTTTAAAGATGGTAAAGCAATTAACCCAGATCCTTTAATAGACGGCTAACAAGTCAAGCCTGGTGTCACTTCTCTTAATATTAACTATATTGTAACCATTTAGCCACAACCACAATTAGATTAGGGTTATCATATATACAATACTGCATCTAGTAAGAAACTAAAGGCTTCTATATCTCTTGAGTAACAGCGTGATCTTGAGCAAGAATTATGGAAAGCTTAAGTTTGTAAGCTGCAAGATCACACACTTGAAATAGTACTAAGTATTCTTAATTTTGGTCAGTCCTATTTCTCATATCTACTATGCCTTGACCTCTAATCAAAATACTTTCAAGTTTCAGATGGTGCCAAATAATAATCACTACTAACCACAGACTAATTATAAGTTCATACTTACAGTGATGTACTGTTGAACTAATTATTGACGTAATGAAAAATAGGTAGAAGTATTAATTGTAATGAACCCATAACTTTAGAGGTATAATACTATATGCTTTTCATATATTTAGTGCACACAAACACGTACTAGATATACATGACAAAAAAAATAATACACTAGTTTATAGTCAAATCCAAGCTAGGTTTGAAAATAAGGAACTTGGCTTTTACTTACGCAATAACCACATGTATTGCAGTTAATAGGAAAAAGCTACAGCCTGTACTATTATCAGACTCCAATGAGAAGTTGGCAAAAGTATGAAGAAACTAGGTAGCAGTTTTTAGCAAATTGGAAATACCACCATTCAGCATCTGCTACCATTAGTGCATATATTGTTTAGATGTCACAATTTGCTACAATCAATTGAGCAATATCCACAAAGCATGTATGCAATAGGCATATATTAAGACATTATATTTTAGTTTACTCATTAATCATAAGTAATTGGTTCTGTATTATATATTGAAGATCAATTATTTGATATATCACTGTATGTTTAAATATGATTGTAAAAAATCATATAGTCACTATGCTTTAGGCATTAGTTTCAGTCAATGTTAGTGGCATGATGTAGGTCTAATTAAGTTTATTAGTGTTATGATCTAAAATATTAAAAATCACATATCGATTGCTAATCCATTCTAATCATATGATTCACAAGGACTGTACTACTGATCATCGTACATTGCAATAGTGTACCAATCAATACATAACTAGAAACAACTCTCCAAAGGTGTAATTATTAGATCCAGATAGATTTCTACTAAGTAGATAATTAAAACAACATTATATATTATTATATATTATTACTGCATGCATATAAACTACATTAAGGTAGAATTGATTTATTATATCGGCACATCTAAGTGTTAGAAACAACTGCCAAATAAAATATCAACAATTAGCACACAATTAATAATGTTCAAATTCGGGTCAAGGGCAACAAAGTTTGACTATTATTATTTGTTTAGTAGATTATAGTTAATCAAACACAATGTGACACGTAGCTAAAACTTTTAGAAAGTATAAAAGGTATTAGTTGTGTTGGAATTTCTTAACAATATTTAACGATATAAGTAGAGCACAATTGGTTACTACAAGGCCAGCCTAGTCTTCTACAAAGTATTTCAGCTAATACTACATAAAACGAGCTTTCAGTGAACTGACCAAAAGACCCCATACTATTGGCCTAAGCCTAATAGATTTTTGAAAGCCTTCAATCTACAGATAATTAGCATCTTAAGCACTTTATATCCGTGCCACATGCTTTTCAAGATCATCTTTGGATTAACCAATCTAAGTGCCACGTGTTTGTTGATCCACACTGATTATAACAAGCGGCTACGTTATTTTCCCAACAGTTACAAATTACTTGATTGAAAATAGCTCAAGACAGTCTAGCAGTGATCGAAAAGTTGATGATCCTAGAATGAAGTCATTATCTATAGATATTGACATAGGTAGAATTAATAATAATCAGATCTGTAGTAGTTGTAATTGATTGCATTGTAGATATCAATCAAATATACCTTGGTTAATTAAACTACTCATTCATTTTCTAAACATATATAGCGATTAGTACTCAATAGTAAGAAATAATGGCAAAAAGCACCAATTATGGCTAATCTGTTATTTATTTTACTATGAATCATTTAGCAATAAAACCGTTCTAACTAAAATACAGATTGGACTTAAGTGTCAATAATTTTTCAAATAAAAACAATGCTACACGGAAACGAAAATAAGTGTTATTTGTCTTATTATTTTATTGATCTTAGCATGTACATAGCATGTACAATAAATATAGGCAATGGAATGTGTATATTTTGTGTATAGTTTGAAAATTACTTTTTTTGTTGAATAGCAGGTATACAATAATACTAACAGAATCAGGGATATAATTACTTTATTTGATTGAAATAGCACTACAAATAAAATAAGTGTTATATCTGTATTATATTGCAATTGACCATTTATATGCCAAAAACAGATTAGGTAGTCGTTGTGTCCTGGCAGTCATTAAAAATAGACCACCTACAGATATATTATTGTTCCTTTATTAATAAATACACTATTTTAACCTGTAGTTATTGTAAGCTGAAACCATCTTGTGTACTATATTTATCTGAATAAATTTGTTTAAGGCATTGTAGAAATTACTTTACACGATAAAAGTGGAAAAAAAATCAATCAAAATATATTCATGATTCTACTAATCCATGTAAAGAATATTATAACTAAGCCGTGAAACATAGGCAATATATTTAAGACTAACACAATTGATTCCTAGATTTGATATAATAACATGTATATAATTGAGAAAACCTTAGATGTGGAATCTAGAGTAGACATGCAAAATAAAAATGTATGAAATACTGTATAAATAATTGAGTACATAGCCTTACAACATTTAATACATATATAGTTTGTTTATTTATAGGATTAGCATCTAATCAACCCTTTTATTCTCTACACTTTAAATAGTGAGCCTGGATTTGAACTGAGCAAGACAGTCTTTAACAAAATTATTGGCAGAAACACAGTTTGAATATATAGTTTATTAGTAGTATTATTCAGTATCCCCTTAATAATATTGCATTTTTAAGGTCTACTTAATATTTAATATTTATATATTTGTATTAGTAACAAATTGAGTATATATGTATTTATTTTTCTATTTTTCTATTTTTCTTTTAAAAAACGTAAATGGAAAAGCAAATTCAGTTGTGCCCCAGAAGCCCATTAAACATGCATATTAAATTTAATTATAGTGTATCTCCTATTATGATCGCCACATATTAGAAATATATTCTGTTTTCTAACCTCCCATCATGCATTTTTTATGTAGACTGACAGATATTGTATGTGCGTAAGCTCGTATATACGTTCATCCAGACAGTGTCTCTAATGGCACCATTGTGGTATAGTCATTAATGGTTCATACATTCAGTTATCTCGAGTTGCCCCACAATGATAGATTTCTTCCTCTCTGGGCCTAGATTGTTCCTAGATCCCTGTCCACAATTATGGTAAGCCAGGAATAGTGAAAGAATCCTCCTTTATATGGCTATTTTCATCCTAGTGGGGCCATACCAGCCAATGGTAGTATTTCGCTCTGGCAATCATACAAGTTCTGACGTAAGGTGGCTCGGCCATACTGTCAGGTGATTGGTGGAAGTCTAATGCAGCTAGGAACCACCTATGTTTAGTACTAGGGAAATAATAAATAATTTACCTGGCCAAATACTACCTGCAAACACTGTTTTTCTATAAGTTAATGCTAAAAATGGGGCCAGTGACCGAGACTGGAACCCAGGTAGCAGATGCACCAACCCAACCTTCTGGGAAGGGACAGACTGACGATAAGAAGGGAGGGTTATGGCAGGGCATCTTAGAGCAGGCGCTCAGGGCCTCCAGCAAAAAGCTCCCACAAAAATCCGTGTTGATACTGGGTGTGTTCTTTTGTTTGATCTGTTGACACAGAAAGGGTTCCGAGGTTTAGTCTGTTTTGGTATTGATGATTTATACTTTAACAGGTGGTAGACAAAGTGGGAAGGCATCCTTAGTAGCTCGATTTAAGAACAATGAGCTTGGTAATGTGAAAAGGGGCATGGGGTTGGAGTACACCTACGTGGATGTCCACTTGGAGGACGAAGGTAAGCTACACATATTCACGGGTTTTACTAGCCATTTCTCTCAATTATTATTATTAGAATATATGGAGAATGTGTACGTGATTCTTGTAGCTGTTCCACACAACCTCTGTGGAGTGCTTCAAGAAGTCTAGAGAGTTGAATAACTGTTCATCTTGGGTGTCGTGTCGCGCAAGATTATATTATTGGTATTTGATTCGTGGTAAAGAACCATTGCATTAAAAGTCAGGTAGGAGCCTTGTGTAATAAGGTGTAGTAAAAAGCGGACGGTCCTTTACATGCCAAGGACCGAGGGAGGACGCACTATGGCGGTTGTAGGCTTGTAGCCCAGACTGACGACCATCTCACAGACCAGGCGCGGCTGAGTCTTTGGACTTTGGACAGCGACCCTGCCTATATGCCACTTATGAAATACGCTTTAAGTGCAGACACACTGGCCAACACAGCTGTCCTGTTAGTAGTAGACATGTCTAGACCCTGGACTATCATGGACTCCTTGCAAGTGAGTGTGTCTTGTGAAAGGTGGTGGTAGTGGTGGCATTAACGAGGTGGTTTGGTTGGGAGTGTAGTTTACTCTGTACGGTGCATGATACAAGTGAGTTTGTTGCCTTATAAAGCAAGTAGCAAGCAGTGAAGGAGATGAAGGGTTAAGGTATAATCTCAATATGATGCAGTAGATACTGCTCACTGTGTATCCCTATGGGTTTATTCCCATGTGGTAGGCAGTGTGTAAAATAGCTGTGCATTATGTGTACTACAATATGTCTTTGTAGTGTGACCTGTCCTCTTTCATATTTCCTGACTGATAGTGGTGTAGACGTGGGCCAAGACCCTGCAGGACCATGTAGCCTCCCTGGCCCTGTCTGAGGAGGAGATGGAAGGCCACCATCAAAAAGGTAAGCCATGTCTGTTAGCACTTTGTGGTGTTTTTCCTGACAAGAAGGCATATTGCTTATGGCTCTGAGCAATTACTATGCGCTGCATACATTGTAGTTTTCTGTTACAATTGGGTGAATTTTACAACCTACTTGCTCTCTCTTCGTTCTGGATGTTAGTTGACTTCCCTCTCTGTACATATAACCTGCACACTTTTGGAGAAAGCGGGTTCTGTGTCTTTGCATTTCTTTTTTATTATAATAATTACTCTATTTAAATGGGTGTAGGGGTATATGTATGTGTAAGGATAAGTCCAATAGCCATAGGGACTCATTGATTGGCGGATAGTGGTGAGGTACTTCCAGGAATATGTCAATCGCATGGCGACGAGCGACGAGGAAGGAACCAATCAGGAGGTGCTGTTAAATCTGGATGAAGGGGTCCTCACTCATAACCTTGGCATGCCTATCATTGTTGTAGTTACTAAGGTAGTAGGTCATTCCTTCCTTCTCATTATGTTGCCTATCAATACACACATCCTTCTACCCTATATTTCTAAAATATATGACAATGAGCTCTATTATTCTCTATTGGCCTTTGCCCTGACCTAAGAGTGTCCTGCAGTGTGACACAGAGAGTCAGCATCTGCGAGATGAGCATTTTGACTTTATTCAAATGAAGCTACGTCTATTTTGCCTAAAATGTAAGTTCTGAGTGGGGCGGAAAGGGAGTGTGAGAAGGAGGTCACAGACTTAACTAACCCCCTGTATGTCACAGATGGTGCTGCCTTGGTATATACTACAGCCACAGAGGGCAAGAACTGTGATGTCCTGTTCAGATATATTGAGCACAGACTATATAGTTTGCCCTTTACAACTCCAGCACAGGTTCTGGAGCGAGGTAGGTGACAGCCTGTTGGTGGGGCAGGGATGTAGATTAGCACCGGTATGTTGAGTATGGAGGGAGAAGATGGTTGGATAAGGCAGGCCCTTTAATGTCAAGTAAAGACGGGCCGCCAATACCAAACACATACAATAGGAGGTGGTGGAGATATACACTGCCCTATCTAACAAGGGGGTATACAGACAATGTGTTTGTACCTACGGGCTGGGATAGTGCTATTAAGATCAGCCACCTGGCAGACAACATGAAGCTAATGTCCGCTGAGGATGACTATGAGGATGTTATTCTACGGCCTAGCTTCAAGAAGGTACAAGCACTACCTATTTCCCTGACATTATACTTTTATAGGCTTCTCGCTGTATTTATTCGTTCTCTTTCTCAGATTCTTTGTTTGTTGTCTCGTGAAATAGAATGCCTTTCTTGTCTGTTACTGGTACATACACTAGCATGTCTGGTCAAAGACCTTCTTCCATCCTATCCTACAGCCTGTATACAACTTGAAGTCTGTTGCCTTTAACACTCTCCTTGGATAGTGGCAACGAACCATAGAGATAGTTAGTGATATGCCTAGATAGAACATGAATTTTGGTATTCTCTGGATACCTGGGGAGAAATAGTGTGTGGGTGTGGGATAAATATAGAGCAAGTGTAGATGTGGAGGGGTAACTTATTTTTGAAGTGTTGGACCTTACACAAATGGCAGGTGGCTCTTCATAAGGCCCCAGATGGGTGGGCATGATACTGACAGGTTGGGGGTAGATGGGTGTGGACCAGATAGTAAGAGCTGAGGATGAACAGGTGTTCCTTGGCCGTATGCAAGGGCAACTAGAGAAGGGTGGTGAAAGTCGGCCTCTAGCCTCTAGACTCCCCCCTACAGTATGGACTATTATGCATGTTTGTTGTTGATAGCGGGCTTGGGGTTGATGGTATATCCTAAACATGGAGCATGCTTGCCATATATGGTGCAGAACTACAAACCTAAATTTATCAACCCTGTCTGCCTCTCTGTTTATGTTATTATGTGCATAACAAGACTTCACAGCACTGTGCTTGCCTCCTGGCATGTAATTTTATATGTAGGCTTGACCAAGGTATATATCCCCCTCTAGACATCACCCAGGCCATCAGGAATGACTAGTAGCGCAGCCACACGATCTGCTCTTGTACGACCCGGGTCCAGTCAATCGCTGACAGTATGTGCATTCCATGGGTTAAGGGTTTAAGGGGGAGGTGTTTGATCCTATGCTCTGTATTCATACACAAATTCACCGCTTTACTTGGTCTGCCAAAGTCTTATATTTTGTGCATAGGGATCAGATATACTAACCCCAAAGAGGTTTTTGATAAATGTTAAATGTGTTTTTGGGAGATGAGTTATTGTAAGTGAGTAATTGAAAAATAGAATGGTAATAGCAAGGGTTATTATTGCTGATCTGTATATATATAGGAGGGAGCTGCAAGCAACGAGGCTGTTATTAGCAACTTCTTCCATAGCTTGATCAAGAACAAAAGGTCATCAACCCAAGCCCCTAAAGCTGATAGGTGTGTATCCTATTTTATTATACATTCAAAGGGTTGGATATCGAGGGTAATACCTGGGTTGTTTTCTAATTACATTGCCATGGTGAAGAGTTATATTTAACATAGTATATGGTTTGCTAATATGGCAACTTATAATTATTTTCTGATCTCCACTTCTCCTCCCTCTCTCTTTCTCCTCCTCTTAATAGTGGGTCAGAAAGGTCATGATTATGAGACATTATATGATGTGGGCACGTACCTTATAACTAGCAGCCCATCATACCAACCGCCAAATGTTCATACATAGATCAATGCTATCTGTACATAATAGCTAACCAGGTCTGTGCTGCTGGCCAGCAAGGCCATACAGTAATGGCCAATTTATCTAGTGCCTGGATGAGCTCTCTTTTCAATTTAATTTGGTCATCTTTTATGTCTGCAGAAACTGGTCCTGTGTATGCAGCATTTTCTTCTTCCTTGTATCTCCCAGTGACCATAGGGCTAAATGGTGGCCCGTATTGTACAGCAATTAGGTGTATGAAAAGAGGAATTATAGTACTACATGATGAGGGTAAGGTATCAAGTTGAGAAAGAAAGGGAAGACATAAATTGATAGTATGTAGATGTAGGTAGTTACATCATGTTTTTCTTGGATGTGTATAAAGCGATATTATGTGGACTCTAGGGTCTTCTTTATGTCTCCCCATATATCTATTATGTTACTATTGGGAAAGGAGCTTAGATTACTAGAAAGCTCACAAAGCCATCACAAAAAGGTGTAAAAGAAAGTCACTTGTGGCAGCGCCCGCAATAAATATAGCAATATTTTTAAGTCATTAAAGATTTCGTATGGTTGGGGAAGATTTGTAGCTGCTAAACTTCCACGCTTAATACCAGCCAAGAAGGACTGATGGTTATGGCTATGTCTATGAAGGTAGGGGAAGTACTCTGCACATTTCACCAAGGACTTTTACGTACCATAATCATAATATTACCCGTCTACAAAAAAGTAATTGAATATTGGCAATGTTTTTAATAGCCAATTATATACACTATTGTGAATAGTAGACGCCAAACTTAAAAGGGAATGAATTATGTACACCGGTTACCTAGATTTTCAGGTTATACTACTATCCTTAGTGTTCTAGATCCCCCTGCGAAAGGAAAATAGTAACACGCTAAGATATAACCCTTGGCAAAGGAGCTGGTTTATCATGAAGCCACACTTATTAAGAATAACCATCGACACTGAACTTAAGCAGCATTCGTGCAGCCACTATATATCTTCTTATCAAATTCACTTTTATCACCGTTAAAGGATTAAAATCCTAATATATCCTGCAAGTCGCCAATGACGCCTATCTAGAAAATAGAATATCTAACCAGTCTGTAAGAAGACAATATCATTTCCTTTGATAACTCAAGATTCTACTTTGTAATAAACGTCCATATGAAGCAGTTTATTTGTAACCCCTTGTAATGGTTAGTTATAACCCTAAGTTTCTACAAAGTGGCAACCAAATGATTTTATTGGTTTTCCGATTATAAATGACAAACTTCCTTTATTCTGAAGCTTTCTTTTCTCAATTTTTTTACCTGAATGGTAACCTTTAATGTTTGTGTGGTTTTCAGTAGTCTTGTTGAAAACTGCTCTTAGATGGTGATCATATGATATGGTTCTCAAGTCTTCAATAGTCACTATTTTTGCCTTCTAATTCCACTTTATTTGGGGCGCTGATTGTTGCTACACCTTTTATTATATATATATGCATATTAAGATCCTATCAATTATATATTCAACTTATTATCACCCGGGACCTGTTCAAGTTGGCATTCAAGACAGATGAATATTTTTATCAATTGCTGAGATCTTAAACAATGCAAATTCATGAGAGTAAGAAGAATAATTATATTTAATAAATAATAAATGTAACATTGCTTGAAAATGAAGCTTTGAGTTTTTTTTAATGTTTATTAACTTATTTATGAACCTTTATAATATATATTATGATTATTATGTAATACTATAATACTTTAACACTACTATCGGTTAGATGTTTTTTTTATATACTATGAAATTAGTTTGATTAGGTACTGTAGACTGTTTAAGATATATCAATGCTTCTCCATCTACTAATGCTTTTCATAACGTAAAAATAAATGTAATATTTAGTGCTAACATGTATGACATGTTTTAGTAAACATTTCGGTCATTTAATTAATGTCTTATAGCCTTCTCTATCCTCGTTAACATTATAATTATTTAGACGCATCTGCTTGAAATAACTTCCAGTTGTATGGCAATTAAACAATCTACATTTCTTAGCTTTTTTATTAGGTCTCTTAAGAAAATCTTATTCAACTGACTTGAGGTGCCACTTTTTGTTCTTAATGTAAGTAACGTGAGACTAACAATAGTATCAGTTGTCTTATACATTTTTATTACTTATTACTAAAGCATAATGACATCTCATTCATAGCTTCTTTCACAAAAGTAAATAGTTTTCTTTATAATTGGTTCTTGTTATGAAAGTACGTTTATGAATACTTTTGGTGACATCATTTATGCAGAGTTGATGTTAATTTTCATATAAGCTATGACCCTTAATTTACATACGTGAATTAGGTTTATGAGCTGCTATATTCAAGATAAAATAACACAAATACATATAGAAAAAGTTGAATCTTTTAATAGCTCTGTATGACTTTCTACATTATCTACCAAACCTGCCCTGGTTTTTAAGAGAAGTTCTTCCCAAACAAATTGCTCAGGATCCCTAAACTCGATAGTTAAATGACATGCTTTGTGTCTCTTCCCAACTATAATTTACTTTTTTAAGCAATATTTTTTATGGCTTTTTAATGACACCCCACTGCTTCTAATTTAGCACCGTTGTGCATATCAATTATTTAAAAAGTAAACTACTTACTAAACATGAACTATGTGTATAATTAATAAAAACAAAAAATAAAGCTGTGTATGAATTCCCTCTTTGTAAAATATTACATCGCGTTTTTCAAATAAATATAAATGTATCATCAGGATCTTTAAGGTTTATCCAAATTATTCAATAAAATTGTCTTGCGGATTAAATTCTCCACTTAATATTTTAATTAAGTCTGTAGTAATCCATTAAAATATACTCATTGATGAGTGAGTGTATGGATGTGATGCTTAATCTTAATCAGCTTTATTTCAATTACTCCCCTATTTCTCTCTTTGAACTATTTGATGTTGTTGTGCAGGACATACACATACCATCCATACTTGTAAACATCTTTCTGGTCTTACGAGAGGACAATCCATATCTTGAACATACATTTTAATACACATTTATGACATTAATAGGTATACTTACATCATCTACACATAAACACTGTGATAATCTTTTATGACCTACTTGGAAATGGGAGAGTTATTAGAAATTAAAGATACAGGTATGCATTTGGTAGAGCACAATGTCCTGTTTAATAATTTCTTAGGAATGATGTAGAGTTGTGGAATAATTAAAATTCAGCAAATATGTATAGATGTCAGCTGTATACAACGATGCTTTACTCTATAAGAGTATGGTTGAATGTGCTGTAAACTAGCTAGATTATTCTAAACTTAAGTATGGCCCGCCCGTTTTTACATATACATTATGATTCAAAGTTTAAAGATCACTACTGAACCCAGTGCTATAGTGCTAGAAGCAAGGGTGGTCACACCACGTTGGGTGGCGTCTTATTTAAGGGCAGACCAAGTAATTCTACATTTACAGACCTCTAGGCCTTCACCCCAATAACCAGTGAAAATCAAGTTGCACAATGGAGTGGAATTACAACAAGTAAGATGGAAGGGTGAGGGACAGCTACATTATTGTCTCGAATGAGCTCCAGTTTTATCACAGTTGAGATCAAAAACACATTGTTTGTTCTCATTTGCTGTATCACTATATTTTCACAAGAATAAATCCATCTTAGCAGCTTTGATCTCAACTATAGACCCAACTACCCCTTCCATGTTCAAGAACAAGAATGAGTTACCTAAACTGACTTCTTTGTAAAACATCATAGGTATACTGGATGTTGGTGTGTAAAAAAAACTCTTGTGCATTACGCCCATTGACACCTCAGTAATTAAGGCTGATATCCCAATAACTTTTCCTTCATGATTTCCGTGACCTTGACTGGTCGGGTATTTACAAAATATTGGGTGCCCTTCATGAATCCTATAAGTGGCATTTTTTTCTTATTGAACACAAAAAAGGTATAGCTGGGTCTATAGTTGCAATTACAGCTGCTAATATAAATTCATCCTTGTAAAAGGATGTTGGTATGGCAAGTCGGGATAAACATTGCGTTTTTGATCTTAACTGTAATAAAACTGGAGCTCATTTGAGACAACAACGTAGCTGTCTCTCACCCTTCCATCTTACTTGTTGTGATTCCACTCCATTGTGCAACTTGATTTTCACTGGTTATTGGGGTGAAAACCTTGGGGTCTGTAAATATAGAATCACTTGGTCTACTTTTAAATAAGATGCCGCCCAACGTGGCGTGACCATCCTTGCTCCTAGCACTGCAGCACTGGGTTCAGTAGTAATCTTTGAATTTTGGATCACGATGTGTATGTAAAAACAGGCCATACTTAAGTTTGAAATAACTCAAGTAGTTTACAGCACATTCAACCATACTCTCATAGAGCAGAGCATCATTGTATACAGATGACATCTATAGATATTTCCTAAATTTTAATTTCACATACCATATAAAAATATTCCACAACTCCACATCATTCCTAAAAAAATATTAAACAGGACATTGTGCTCTACCAAATGCATACCTGTATCTTTAATTTCTAACTCTCCCATTTCCAAGTAGATCATAAAAGATTATCACAGTGTTTATGTGCATATGTGTAGATGATGTTAGTATACCTATTAATGCTACAAATGTGTACTTAAGCGTATGTTCAAAATATGGATTGTTTTCTCTTGAGATCAGAAAGGTGTTTACAAATATAGATGGTATGTGTATGTTCTGCACAACATCATCAAATAGTTTAGAGAGAGAAACAGGGGAGTGATTGAAATAGAACTGATTAAGTATCACATTGATATACTTATCAATACTGTCACCATTGTCAGATTCTCTACTGGTATCCTGACGCTCGTCCCCAAAATAACACTAGTTCGTGGTCCAGTCCATAAGGGTATCAGTTCTTTAATTGCTGCTGTATTCCTCCTGGTTCACTGTAGGTATCCAGTCATTACTAGGACAAGCCCTACTGGCAAAGACTTTTCTTTGAGACATAACTATCTTAAAGTCCACGCTTATCATACTATCTTGCCAACATTTTCACAAGAAGTGGTGATGTAATGGCCATGTTGATCTAGAACCCATGCAGCTCTGGTGGCTCTGGTTACAGTTCACAAAAATGTGCTTCAAGTTCTGGAACCTTGAACTCCAATATTTGTTTTAGTATAATCTTGCCAAACCACATATTCATGGTTGGCAGTGACTATTTACGGGTGTACAGATAATAGTCAGTTATAACCTTCCTCCACTATTATAGGCCCACATATATTATAATGCACAGGCGGTGGTAGAGGCTTTGAAATTGACATGCATACATAATGAGAAATTATCTCCTTCACCTCATCTATAATGGTAGCCTCCTCAAACATAGCACTTAGCTGCTGAGGTACACTATTAATGGTTTCACTAGTGTTAACATTTAATTCATCACCAGACATGAGCTAAATTTAATTAATCTCTTGATCCATACATAGGTCCTGATCCACCACACGTAGGGTGGTACTGGTCATTAATTCAAGGTCAAGATTCATCAAAAAAGATCTCCTGAATTTTTTCGGCACTGTAGCATATAGACGGTCTGTTAGACCTACAGTCATCAGCATCAGACCAACCAACTTTTTCTGCATAGAGTAACTTACTGATTATATCAGAGTCACAGAAGTAGCCCATCTGCTTACATATCTCTTGATCCTCCTAATTGATGCATATAATTAGCATTCCTACTGCTGTTTTAGGCCATTTAATGGAATTATTGCATTCGTTGCGACAGGATTTAGTATCATGGCTTTTGTCCATATAAGCAAGGAATTTCTTAGTGAGCTTACAGTAATGCTCAGTTGATGTGTCAAAATAATTCAAAATCCAGTGGCAAATGCAATGTTGGGCTTTGCCCCTCAGCTGCACCAATTAATGGTCACTTACATTTTTTTGTAGGAAGTATAATTGCATGGCACATACTCTGCCTCCTGGTCCTTGAATTGTTTGAGAGTGAAGACTACTTTTGATACATACTTAGGCATATCAGGGACTCTTAGTACGGTGCCATGAGCATATGAAGTCTGGGATAAGTAGATGGTCTTCTTTTTTTTCTGGTAGATGTTGAAGCCAAGAAAAGCAGCTGGACTGCCTATGTTCTTGATGTTGAATGAAGTTGGTATGTTTTCAAAGAATTTTGAAGCCATTGAAGGTTTCTTGAAGACAAGTAGCAAATCATCAACACAAGTTAAAAGGATGCAGAAATCGACCCCTTCTTCGTATTTGTAGGTACATGATTTATAGGATCTATTGATAAATCTATGTTTAGACAAAATGCCCCACTGATGTTTTTCAAACTTAGAACTTGATTGTTTAAGGTCGTATACGCTTTTTCTGAAGAATAATACATATATTGCTGAAGACTCTGATTCAAAAACATAATTTTTTCTAATAATTATCCTTTCTTGAAGTGGTGAGTACAAAAATGTTGTACTAATGTTATATTGAAAAAATCTCACGTTGTTTGCTGCTCTAAAGGCCAAAAAAAAATAAAAGCTGATAAAGTATGTATCACAAATGATGTTAAGTTATATTGATTATACTGCTGTGTGTTATTAAAGATCACAGGTCTTGTTTCTCAATGGTAAATATTACTTTCAGGAGTATATTTAATAGAAAAGATTTACATCATTGCAGTAGGTGTATGTTCTTTGGCGTGGGGACAACCTCAAATCATTGATGGTTGGTCATGCTTTTCTGTTTAACCTTGAAAGCTACTTCCCACAATATCTCATCAGAACATACCCAGGCATTCTGTAAATTCTTAAGAACAGAAGATGATATATTCTATTGTAAATAAATAAACAATCTTTATAATGCATTACACATGTTCCAACAGTTGTCAGTAGTTTAATGAAGACCTTAATAAAGTTCTCAATGGAAGCAACATACATAGTGACATAGTAACAATGGATCTTATGTTGCAATGGCCTTACGTGATTCCTAGAAGGCAAATAAAGAGAACCTATATTTTGCTTCTTATCCTAGGCTGTAAGATTTTAGCTCTTGTCAACTTTATGAGTGTTCTCATCCTAAACTAGAGATTACTAGAATTATTGTCAACCATGCTGATTCAAGTTTGTGTCTTTATTTTATTATTTACCTTATTCCGTCTATCTTAGACAGATGGAATTATATACTTACTTGGTTTAAGTTGAACAGAATTTTCAATTACTCCAAGTAATTATAGTTTATCTACACAAATATATATCCAACCAATTACGTATTTATAGATATTAAATTATCACAAAAAAAAAAAAAAAACATGTACCCATGAACCTAATCATGGATGCTTATTGCATACACGTTTTTTATACACTATCTATTAACTGTAACGCCTAAACGGTAAATAGCCTATATTCCATAGGTTCATTTGTCAAGCAACCTATAAATAAACTAGATAGTATGTGTATAACACTAGAAATATTGACTAAGATTAATGTTTACATCATAAGTAAATGTAGGCTCTTCTACAAGAACTTTTTAACAATAATAATGAAATGATAAACAACATGTGGAGCCTTCATACTGATAAACACATTTTTTCAAAAAACAAAATTGAATTATAAACCATGTTAATTTATTTAAATGTTACAAAACGACACAAAAATAATATGAAAGAAAAAAAATGACTTGCTGCAGAAGACTTGGAAGCAAAATTGATCCTTCAAAAAAAGTAATTATATACATTTTAAATAAATTTGAATATGTATAATAAGATAAAAAAAGGCATTGTAATCTTATTGTAATTGAATTTATATTTTTTTAAGTAAGTCATCAGGGAAGTTTCAATTTAATAACAATGGAAGTCAATTTTTTATATTTTACATAGCGTTATATATATGTACACTTTTTCTTGGTGCAAATTTCATTGTTTTTCTTTTGTTTTTAATAATAATGAAATTTATTTTACCCTTTAACTTACTCACTTTTTTAGTTTTTTGAAATCAAATCTCAGACAAAATATGAATGATTGGACAAGGTTAAAATAAAAAACCATATAACATAAAATAAGTTTAATAGGAAAATGATCAAAATAATGCTATTAATTATCTCCTAGAAATGGATATATAGTTTTAATTTTCTAAAAAAATTATCAATTTTTTAAAATAAATATATATTTTTTTGTTTGACTTGAAGCGGCGCATATCAATTAAGAAATCATTAAGCATAAGTGCAATAATTTGGAAATGTACAGTTTAATTGAAATATTACTAATAATTACATGAACTTCTTTAATGACTACGTCGTTCAAAGTAAAACAATAGTAATTGGAAGGTAATATCCAAAAATATACATTCTCATTAAAAAAATATTAAGAACACACACGATTTGCGCATGTACTCTATATAACGTAAAATGGGGCACATTTAGTCAGTAGCAATAGTTTTCCTATCCTGTTCATTATTTGATCCATAGAGTCATAGGTGGTAGTTCCAAATAAACTAGATTTTTTTTTGATGTCCCTAAAATTAAATAAAAAATATATTAATTTGGCAATGAGATACTAAAGGAAAATGAGTATAATGGTAAAGTACGCCTGTTACATGGCTGGCTTTCAGTTTGGAATATAAGGCAGTTCCGTATGCCATTGAGAGATCTTACCGCTATCTTTCTAACGGGATATATAAAGAGTGGCATCCAAAACATTTACAAAGTTTTTAGGAGCCACTTTAAATCTTTAGGAGAATTTGCATGAATACTTCAAGGATTGGTCTAGGTGCAGGCAGTGGCAAATAGGTAGGACCCGGTACCATCTTCAATAATCAAACCCGGATATACTACCAGTATACCCAAGTCCTTAGGAACGGCCTATTGAAACCATGTAGTCAGGTTTGTTGAAATTTTTGGTTCATTCAAAGAAAAAAAGCTCATAAGTTTTTATTATGTAATTATTATTAGAAAAATCAATAAGCCATTTACCTATGCATCGGATTAAGTGAAAGAGCGCCGATAATCGTGTTTGCTTGTGGCTGAGTATTGTGTCGTTTATTTTCTTCCGTGTATGATGTATTTGTATACCTAAAATTTATAAATTGCACCAATACATTAGTCTTAAAAATTATTAGCTATAAAATAATTTATTAGCATCTATCTTCCAATTTTCCGTTATGCTACTTATGATATTTTCGTTTACTTTCACTACAATCCAAAGGCTTAACACAGATGCCCTACATTGAGAATTTGCATGACAAGTTTTTTTAATTTTTTTAAACAAAACTGTAACTGAATATCTTATATAGCTGAAGAATATTGGCGAAGCGATCAAGGACTAATAAAAAGTTATTTTATCAAAAACGATGCTAGACCTTTTTTAAAAGTAGAATACAGCAACAAAAATACAAAACTCGAAATCGTGCGGGCAGTTTGTTGACAATAATAACAATTAATTGAGATATATAAACGGGTGTAGGCAGATTGTTACAATAAAATACCACGATATAATTGGCTTCTATAAAAAAATTAATCTTAGATGGTATGCATTGCCAATGCAGACGATTGGCTGTGGGGGGGATTAGTACGATTCGCTGGGCCTGACTGAACAACATCGCTCTCCTTTTCTCTGTCTTTCCTTTCCGTTCCAACCGTAGAGGATAGAACAATCATGGCTGAGCATCTTGTTCAAGTTGGTACCCTTAAGGGACACTCTGGGTGGGTTACTCAGATTGCTTCTACGCCCGTCTACCCAGACATTATCCTGTCGTCTTCCCGCGGTGGGTGTTTTTTTTCGGATAGATTAGGATTAATTTTTGATTTTTTAGTTAAAGTATCCTTGGTGGATCAGGTTGTTTGGCAGTAAAACGGCGTTCAGAAAAAGGAATCCTGGCGTATGTCAATGAGCAGCAGTTATGGGGAAAATTTGAGTTCAGTTTGAGTTGAAGTTGCTATGATAGTACAACGTCAAAAATTATTAATAAATCAAGAACGGAAAACCCACCAATAACTGGAAAATATGAATTATTAAAAAAACATTTATCGAACAGTATCCAAATAATCCAAAAAAACATCCGATGAAATCTTGAATGTATGGCCACACGTATTATCGCCTGTACGAAATCAGCTGGCAGTTGTTGAAAAATATATATTATTCAGTCAGAAAATAGATTATTCAGTCTTTACTTCCTGATGCCATATTTTAACATTATCATGGGTTCTCAACTTCCCATGAAAGGATGAATTTTCAGACACATTCCAACTCACGAAATCTCACAGGGACACTTTGTGTTACTATTTGAAAATGTGAAGCTTTGGGTGGGAATGGGGTAATCATTAATAATTTAATGGATGATGAGATTGCATGAACGTGGCATTCCGTTTCTTTAACAGTTTAAAGCTATAGCTTACCTAATATAACCTCCAATTAACGCATTTTTAGTATTACATGAGTTTATTTTACATTTATAGAAGTACTGATAGTAAAATGCCTATTTTACAGACAAGACCATTATTGTTTGGCACCTGACTGGGGCTCCTGACAACTATGGTGTCCCCAAGAAGCGCCTGCGTGGCCACTCTCACTTTGTCTCCGACATCGTGATCTCCTCTGATGGACAGTTTGCCCTCTCTGGCTCTTGGGATCACACCCTCCGCCTTTGGGATCTTACCCGCGGTGTTACTACTCGCCGCTTTGTTGGTCACGAGAACGACGTCCTCAGTGTCGCCTTCTCTGCTGACAACCGTCAGATCGTGTCTGGCTCTCGCGATAAGAGCATTAAGCTGTGGAACACTCTCGGTGAGTGCAAGTTCACCATCAAGGAGGAGGGCCACACTGAGTGGGTTTCCGACGTGGCTTTCTCCCCCAACCCCGTCAACCCCCTTATTGTGTCTTGCGGTTGGGACAGGATCGTTAAGGTGAGTTAATGAGTGCCGTATTTATATATTAGGGTCCTGTTGCTAATTTATTAATGAAGGATACCTAGGGGTGCTTGATGGTTTATGCATTATTACACTTTCCATGCCTAAATTTCAAAACATCAAGATTTTTTATAAAAGCGATTGTGAATTATTAGTCCTTTTCACGCATTTAGATATTTTTTTTTGAGATGGGTGTTTAAATTAAATTTTATAATGTTTTGTAAAATGGAAAATAAATTGTTGTAATATTTCACTTCACATCAATGTCTGTTTGGTATTTCCTAGTTTTATAAGGGTACTGGATATTGGCTACAATAGCAGGTGGTCGTACAATATGATCATGCGAATATATAATATACGTAATTTTAGTTGTGATTTCTAATCAACTGTAAATGCAGGTCTGGAACCTCTCCAACTGCAAGTTGCGCACCAACCACATCGGTCACTCTGGTTACCTGAACACCGTCACCGTCTCCCCCGATGGTTCTCTCTGCGCTTCCGCAGGTAAGGACGGCCAGGCTATGCTCTGGGACCTTAACGAGGAAGGTAAGCACTTGTACACCCTCTCCGCTGGTGAGGAGATCAGTGCCCTTGTCTTCAGCCCCAACCGTTACTGGCTCTGCGCTGCCTCCGGCTCCACCATTATGATCTGGGACCTCGAGGGTAAGGGCGTCGTTGACGAGCTCAAGGCTGTCGGTTCCGGCACCACCGTGCCTAACTGCACCTCTCTCTGCTGGTCCGCTGACGGACAGACTCTCTACGCCGGTTACACCGATAACGAGATTCGCGTCTGGCAGGTTATCCGCGGTTAAGCTTTTCAGTAAAACCTATAAAAACTTGTGTATGTAAATCGAGCTAGTGTGCATATTTTGGACACCCTTTTGCTTTTTTAAAAAGGGAAACCCCATTTGAATATATTCATATACGTTTACAGGTTCATTTACTTTTACTTTGCTCGATATGTGAAACACATTTTTGACCTTAATGTCATCCTAGTCACTTGCGGATTATATAAGGCTTTAGGGCCTTTCTTGGGGGGTGTTAATAATTTATGTAAGTCAAATGTCATTCGGTTCTTAAAGTTTTTTTTATTTAAAAAGCTTGATATCTAGTACGGTCTTTCAACATTACTGTAGTAGGTCATAGATAGATTGTAGTTGGTGGTTGTGTAGTCCACCAGCCTTTTTTTTATTTCAGCCTTTTCTGCTCTAATTTAGTGTTCGGATACATAAAATTCAAAAATTTCTTGTGTACAATATGAACTTAATTAAGAGGATAATGATTTATTGAGCTGCTTTCATTATCTTAATTAAGCAATAATGACTGGCTTTTCAGATGCTATAATTCACTTGTAGTTTAAGTTTCTTAATTAAGAGCCAATTATTTCATGCATTTTCGAGAACATCAGTCAAATAATTAATTATTTGAGTGTGTGAATGACTTCACTTTTGTCAGATCCAAGTGTGATTTGTGTTTTAGTAGCCTTCCAATGGATATATTTTACCCCAGAGTGCTTGAATTTTTTGAATTATGCGCCATATAGGCCAGAAATGTCCTTTTTTACTTTCTCATGAAATGTAGTTAATGCATAATTTGGCTGGGTCATGACTTATTTAATTCAAAATTCTGATCTTATGAAAGACGACCAAATAGGAAAGCTCTAGAAGCATGACTTTAATTTTTTCCACATAAATAGTGATCAAGTATGACTCCACGGGAGAAAATTTATGCCACCAGCCAATCTATTCTAAAGGATCTGTTGAGGTTTCATGAGCTATGTGATTATATGACACGCCACAGAAGGCTGGTTTTTGTAGTTTATCTTTTTCGAGGTTGTTGAAAACAGTTTTCAGTCATTCATAGTATCCTACTATTTTTTTATAGAACAATTCCTACTGTTTAGTTGACATTTATTTCTTAAGTATCTTATCTCTTCTCTAGTATATTGGTTTTTTTTCTACTTAGAAGCTGTTTATACTGTATGATTGGAAAGAAATTGTGTATCTTGTGATATCCAAAATAATTCAACCCTTACTGGTTAATATGCTTTTTGGGAACAACTATCATACGTCTTATAAGCAAACTTGTTTATAAATACAGCGAATGCGTTCATCATATTGAAAACATTGATCAAGTCTAATGCTTATATGATAACTCGATGTAAAATCTTCTACAAGAACTCCCCAGAAATAAATACAACGATCTGTAAAAAAGTTTATTTACATCATATTTTAGTTAAATGCGTATTTAATTATTATTATTGGCATAGAAAACCCAATTTTAATGACCGGATTAAACAAATGAAGATATACCCAGCGAATTATTCAATCAACATATCAGTATATTACCAATAGTACGAGACTAATTTAGTATGCTTAAGTAAACAACCAATTAAAAGCATATTATTTGTAGTTGTTTCCAAGAATAAACAAATAGATCTTGAATATTGCCTATTAGATTATAAGCACTACACTTCTTACATTGGTTGCATGCAAGTCTTCAGTAGTCAATTTCAATGTTGAGGGTTCTTAGAGGTCATATGGTTCATTATCATTGGTGTATTTTTTATTTAGTACATTGTTAGTATTCACGTTGTGACTATAAATGATAAATGACCACTAAAAATGTAAAAAGGGAGTGCTTTATAAAGGATTTGTAATATTTAGTTCTAATTAAATACTTTGTCGAGTAATTTGTGAAAGATGACCACAGTACTTCATTTTTTCACAGTACTTCATTTTTTCATTGATAGCTCTTTCATATTAGACGTACTAAGAAAATATGATTTGGTGAGGGTTGGAAATAAACCGTGAAATAAACCTACTCTGGCTGTGTGTGAAGGCTTCTCTAATAAAATATCAATTTTGGAGAACAAATACTATATCTTCAACAATGCACTAATGTTCGTGTTTTATACTAGTGGAGGACAGTTATTTAAGTTTCAAATCCCATTAAAGTGGGTATACTGTGGTTGGTTGTTACATAGACAGTCGACGGAACATCAGGGGTAAGTCTTTGTTTTGTGAGCACAATAAGTAATGTAGAATGTAGAATTTTGTATTTTAACAAATGGAAATTGTGCAGCTCTCTAGAGGTGTGGTAGCAGGTGATACGTTGCTTTGTTATTAATGTGATGGTTACTTAAAGTAAAAATCTCGACTTGGCGTGGAATTGGTCTTACTGAGCAAATAGCCTTTAATGTTTTTAAATATTGAGTGGCGTTAAGTACATCGCCATTAATCACAAGATTTGGTTTCTCCAAGTTGACAAGTTGACTTTAACAGAAAATGTGGGATTATTTAAGTTTCTTCATTAATATTTAAAATTGTTTTAGTACAGTTGTCTGGCAACATTATTAAATATAAACATAAGCTAGGTTGAATATAAGCATGCTTGAATTTTAAATTCATGTACTACCATTATTGGTCAATGGTACATAGTTTCATTTTTGTAGTGAGGTTTTTAAATCTGGGAAAGCATATTTTATGCAAGTGTGTATTATGGAGACAATAAAGTTTCATGTATTTACTCGATAATTTTAGTAAAAGATATTGGGCATTATTAATATTACAAATTACAATTAGGATAAAATGTTTACGAGAACCAATTTTACTAGCGAGTGTTTCAAGTTGGAGGAGGCCCTACTCTAACATGTTATTGTATACGGCGAACCTTCTAGCACGGGAGTATCCAGTTTCTGTTATATTTGTATAGGGATTGATGTATATAATGGACATTTTGCTGTTGTCGTTGGAACATTAATTTCTGTTTATCAATTTTAAAATCAAGAGGATAGTCGAGGTGGATTTTAGACTGGGTTGGAATGATATTATAATATACAGCTATCAATTCCAAATTTTCAGCATTTTATTAGTTCTGATGATTTATGTTTTTCTGATCATTTTTCACTCTTTTGTTGCCCTTGAGTGAAGGTGTATGTATGCTAGTAAACATAAATTTCTTGCCTCCTTGTGGATTATAAACGTGAAACAGAAATGACATCAGATGACGGACGGTATAATACCTTAAGTACAAAGAGGTTCTGCATTTCAAACACAGCAAGTCATAGTTCTCCGTTTAGGTGTAATATTTTATTTTAAATTTTGTGACGTTTCCGTGTTAATTAGGTAGCAACTGTTAACCCTACTTTGACAGGTTCCACATGTCACTGAGAACCTTATATACGTGCTATACATTATGAAAAGTATAGTTTGGAAAATAATAAATGAGTTTTAATTGTTTGAACATATCCAAACACAGCAGAATCATTAGAATTGCATTGTACAAAAGCACTGAATGTTTGACCCAAGCATAGTAATATAGTAAATGTGTATCAAACATTATTTTAGGTCACATAAGAGAATAGTAGAGCAGGTTGCTCTACCTACGGAACGTTAGCATCAAAAATTGGCACCATGCATAGCATATATATAATTCTAATATATAAAGAATTTGACTTAGTATACATGCTTTTATGGGAAAAACTTTCAAAGTTGTACCCAAGTCATAACTATTTATGGTTCTAGGCAGGCAGAATAGTAACTGGATTGCTAAGCAGAAAGTACTGGTTACTCTAATGCAAATACCAAATACCTTTACTCAGTATATAGCGCTGTTATTAACTTCCTAGCATTTCTAGAATGTTAGGTTGCAGGCCAAAATAGCAAAGGTTTAAACACAATGAGTTTGCTCAAATAAGGCAGATCGGTCTTACAAATAAATATAAAAAAACTTTTAATAAATACATCAAGGTCATCGAAAGGATACATATCATATCATTTGAATAATAGTTAACTAGAATTATTAACAAATTTGCCATATTGACCCAATTAGAATACTTATGAAAATTATTCTATTTACTTGGGTGTAACATTAAGATTATGATACGTAAGAGTCAGCATAAAGTACAGAAAAGATCAAAACAATTCCAGTCTGATAATGAATTTTGCGCATGGCAGCTGATATATTTGTATATTGCTATTTTAATGGTAGTGTCAAGCACGATAAACTTAGACACGCGTGAATGCTGCCATTGGGGCTAATGGAAACTTAACTATTCATAACCCCAGGCATTAGCAACACACGACCCCAAATTTTTTTATGTTTTAGTTGAAAGGTATGTACTATTTACAGCCCCTTCCCATATTACCCTCAGATAGCATATATGTAATACAGGTTACAGGACCCTAGACAAACGTTATAAGTAAAAATTATATATCAATACATTCTGAGGCTTTTTCAGGTAGTGAAGTGCGGCGCACCAATCCAGCGTTATATTGCAGAATTAAGTTATTGAGAAGGCTCGGTCATTAGATGAGGGGCAACCATTATATCGTTAAGAGCTGATGTAGATGTTATGGACAAGCCTCTCTCATTGGCTAGGTGTAAAAGACACACAAAACATAGAGGCACACTTAGGTTCTCTCCCATGGCCCCCATAGTTTGAGGAAGGTCAACTACGGCTTCCTACACATACAAACCTCCCAGTCAGCAACTCTGTCGTATACTACGTTTCTATCACTGTGATATAAAATATTCATAACAATTATACCTAGTGTGGTGTATTATTCAACTTACGCATGAGGCTACATCAACATGCAAGTAGTATAATAATATTATAGAGTAGTAAGTCCTACTATGGCAAGACCTGCTGAGGTATATGATATGGTAACATACAACATGGTGGGATAGGGTGGGGTATAGCAAGGTAAAGTAGGATTAAAAGCTGGGAAGCATAAAACAATATAAAGAGAAAGAAAACCAACAAATATAATTATTACTCACTTGAAACGACGCCGGATGGCTGGCCTCCTCGTTCTCCTGCATCCAATCAAACCGGTTAGCACAAGGGGTTATATGATCATGACCTTCCCCCCCAATCCGCTCTTCCTACCTTAGATGGTGCATGGCCTTCCAGACCCAACCGTGACCACAGGCCAGCCTTGAGTACCTGAACATCAACCTGCACTCCTATGCCATTAATACCTGCCTCTCAACCCTCTTCATACCGTCAATTACTAGACATATGCATCTACCTACCCGCTTAGCAAGCCTGGCATAGTTTATTTTAGTCTGGCCAACCTGTCGTGGAGCAGCCACTAGGGAGGTCGCCATATCTTCATCGTCTTCACCCCCCTGATATTCCCAAAGGATAGTAAGCCCCGATTGACCCATACCTAAAATCCAATATACAACTACTCATTACTGCACCACTGACATTGGTATATCAAAACCAAAGTTTGTACGTGGGAGAGCCACCGAGGCACAGCATCACTTGTAGGTTACAATAATGTAAATCTTATAAAAGAGTATGCAACGCACTGCCAATATTATGATAATCGCAATATATATCTTATTATCAAGCATAATATGTGCTCATACCAAATTGATCTCTGTGGTATCGGCGGGCCCAATAGGCTCATAGACACTCGCATTGTCATCATCATCGTCTGCTTCAGGTGCCACATAGTCGGCATCCCTAGCATTGTTGTAGTCATACGTGTCCATTTCTGGTCCGAGTACTCGATCTTTTCCCACACCTGGTCAGCCCCTACTAACACCTCTACCCCTGCCCCTTGACAACCATCCCTTACCTTCGTCAACTGAATCTTGTTGATATTCCACCTGTGCCCCACCGTTATTAATTAGTCAACATCCAATGAACCAAGTGCACAGTAACGATATTCACACATACTAGTAAGTCAGGACGGGTCAGCAGGGTATGAAGACGGGATTCTCCATAACGTAGGTCCTCTGGGAGGGTAGTGCGGCTTTCGCCCTGTGCCTCCATGGTAGATTTGGCCAAAGTCAATCCAGTTTTGGCCACAGCTAGTTCACGGGACCTGTAAGTCCCCTCCATAAGTCCTACCATTCCATCCAGCCAACCAGCTGTAATAAATACATAACATAGACACAGATACTCAAACGGGCATACGCCTATACAGCCCCAAAAAAACAAAACAAATCACAGGCACACTGACCAGTTTACATCCAGGGGTTCGGTAAAGTCCAGACGATATTTAGTCTTGCTTACTCTGACCTTACTACCTTCCTTGGCGCCAGCTCCTACCAGAGCACCTGTGGATTAGTGCGACGCTTCAAATGCAGTATGCTAGACAGCCAGGCTAGAGGGCATCCTTACCTGAATGTAACGCAGCCTTGGGCTTCCAATGCATAGGGCCGGCCCAATCAGCCGCACGCTGAGCGGGCAAATACGAATACTGTCCACCCTCCGAGCATGCTACAACGGACACCACATCCTTGGGCTGTCCGCACAACCATCTTTTGGTTAGTTCTACTATTTCCATCTCGCTTCATCCATTAACATGATGCCATGATACACACCTGGGTCTCATTGGGGGTGTGTGGGGTGTCGCAGATGCCTTCATCCAGATCTCCTCCATCGTCAAAACTGGTCTCTGGTACACACCAATCCGTGACCCTAGGGCCAAGGATCAATCAGAAGAACTCCCTCACCAATTCCAGCCACTATTTTATCAGCTGGATAACCCAAATATACCCAACATAGAAACTTTATAATCCTGTTATAGTGCAAACCACCAAGATATCTCCAGCGGAAAGGCATTATTATATTGATCTTTCTTGCGATGTTTTATGATCAGAAAGTAATGTTTCAGATGCCTATCCTAAAGTTAAAGCCCTATTTCACCTCCCTCACCACGCATACACCATCAACAACCCCTATGAGGCTCTGGTCTAGATTGAAAATAAAGAGTTGTGAGACATCATGAAATCAAGGGGTGTCCCTTTCATTTCCACCCTCTACAAGGCACATTTCATGCATGTGCATCACGTACTTGCTTGCAGCAGCAGTCTCCCATAACGCCTCATCATACTCTGCCACTGGGGCTGGGGCCACCGCTAAGGGGGCCTATAGGATATTAGGATGGAGGAGGGTCAACATCCTCTCTTTGTGTTCAGGGAAAAGACAGTACACACCATACCATACCTGTGTAGCCGTGCCAAAACCGTGATCTTCTGTGGCGTGGCATATGGAGGGATTCTGAAGCTGGGCCTTAGTAGGCATGCAGTCCGCTATATGTGCATGCTTGGTTAGTGTATAAAAACATAAACATATGCTATCCAGGAGGGGGGAAGGGCAGACAAAACAGTGTACGGAGACTATCTTAAGAGGGGTGTAAGCTCATATACATCTACCAAACACCCACCTCGATAGGAGGCCATGTCAAAGGGCTGTCTGGCCATAGATTGGGTGGGTAGTACGTCATCAACAGGGTTAGCCACTGCCATGCCATCAAAGGACAGCTGGCAGCCAATCATAATAGGCAGTCGGCTTAGTAATAAGCTGGCAGCTCCAGACTCGTCAGGCTTAGCTATGACCCGATCCGCCATATTTAGTAAGGTTTACTTTTGTTTTCAACATATCTAATATGCATAACTTCGACTGGTACGTCATTGCATACATTAAGCAATCAGTATGCATAGTTTGTATTATTATCATATCATATTATTTATGTCCTCTATGCGACAGCATGCTACCTGCCTTCACGCTACTATATATCCACTTAAAGGCCTATATAGATAGCCTCATTAGGTTAATAATATTCCCAGATAATAGTACTTTATTAAATATTCAGTTGAGCTAGCAGTTACTAAATATTTATCGGGTTCTTATTGGGTCATAACCTTTTTCACTCTATCTGGTGCAGTTATATATAGATCTTTTCCAATAAGAGATGTAGCAAAACTCTTAATTTATATTTAAGGCATGGCCTGATCCCAGCACATGTCTATTGGTTATATTTCAATAATACCACTAGATAATTGCAATAGCAATCATACCTATACTCATTACATGCATATTACTCCTTGACCTGATGTAAATACGGTATTTCTTACAAGAACGTCGTACCTACTTTACCATTGCTCCAACTGCTTCTTTTCATTCTTCACACACAGCAGATACACAATCATAATCACATGGTATGTATGGAGTGGAGAGGTGGGGTGTACCTGATGTTTGACGTAGTAGATGGTTGGTCTCTGGAGCTATGTCTAGAGAGTCCAGGTCTAGGGCCCCAGGCTTCTTCTCAATAGTACGGCCAGCATGCATCTATGCCACGTAATATACCCTATTAGCACCCATTATCCATCATCTATACCACAAAGCCGATCCTATTAACATGCAGTGATCCCTTCCTAACCCACTCTCATAACCAATATCGCATGGTACAAGCCAGTCTAGGAGTCACAATACCATATAGTGCTCTTAATACAGTTTCAGCCCCCTCCCTATCCTATCATCCTCTTTACCTTTCGGGCTCTTTTTTTCCCTTCACCATTATTATTTTCGTCGTTTTCTTCGTCTGTGAAATATTTTATTGATATTAAACTTCTACACATTGAAGTCAACCTTTTTAAAGCTTTATACCGTACGGTTTCTATGCGGACACCAAGACAATATAACCCCAAAAAGGTCTATTTATTCTTATCATACAATAATAAACTTCTGATCCAGGACTGAAATTCACAGGCAGAAGAGGCCAGATGGTCTAATAAAAACACAGTAAAAGCAAGAACATATACACACACTATAACTAATAGAAGAATCAGTATCAGTAGCATACAGATTACATAAGTAGGAAACCAGATAACCACTTAGTCACCCATATACATACATACACTTCATAAACTGTAGACCATACAAGGTATTACTACCCAATATAATCATATACATCCAAATATGTAATCAAAAATCAGAAACACATTCCCACCAACATATGACTTCCTCCACCCACACAATTTACTACCTTGCATGTCGGCCCTGTTGAGACCAGCCAGCATACGATAGACATGAGTGTGTACATCATCAACCCGTACCGAGTAAATCTTAGCCCCAGTCTCCAGGGCTACACTGGCTCGTTGAAAGTTGGTTTCGCCATCAACAGGGGAGTCAGCAAACTGATTAAGATAGTCGATCATAGTGAGATTCCAGGCATTCTGACTGTTAATTTTCTGTGGAATTAGTCTGGTCAGTTGCAAAGACTGGACCGAGGGTTGTTGATTCTTTCTTTTCATACCTGAACATTTTTTTGCGTGGTTAAAGTAATTCAATAAACGTAATGCATTTAGTAGTGAAAAAATGCACTTAGTCTCCACCTATCGATTCACGCAGAAATGTTTGAAATACATTGGATGAAAGGCGTAGTATCTACCGTGCATGAGATATTGACACGGTATACCCTGTTGATGTTTTTCCTACACTGATGCCCAGTAAAAAATAGGACATAGAAGAAAAAATAACGGTAAAGTTAAAAAGTAGTTAGTATAGAATCAGGTTAGAACACTTCATACATTGCTATTACACAAGCCAACGGCCTTGCTATACATTTCTGTCAGATTTTCGGCGCGGTCCAGAGTTTGCTCTTTACTAGGTGATAGTGTAACATCAGGTCTTTGTGTAAAATTTGTTGCGTAAAATTGCTTGTTGGGAGTATTGGAGACCAGGGCAGCCAGAGCTGATCTTCGTCTCTGGGATACCTGATGGATCTTGTCTGACTCCTCTGTGTACTCTCGACTCTGTGGCTTAGATTTTTTTGGTGTGAGTGCACGCCGCTTGGGCGTTAGCTCTATGGCCTCGGCCATGTTTACGCGTATTTGGGTGACTACCCGGTGAGTATAGAGAGAATACTATCGACTATGAAGAACCATATACGTACAGAAAACAAAAATAAAATACGAATAAATAAGACCTAATGATAAGGTATGTTAGCTAGCAGTTATTATTTTGTGTATAACATTATCTAATAAAAAAGACATTGAGTGGCTAAAACCGTTAGAGATCGCCTAGACTAAAACGGCTGACAGACAGTACATAAAATTAAATATATGACGTCACAATATTAACCTGGCATCTAAAAAATTAGGTGTCACTAGGTACCATTATTTCGTATCCTCCTCATTTGAATAGGTCATTAGTTAATTGACTCATTAGCTCATTAATGCAATTACTCACATCACATTCTACTTATCGTTAAATCAATTTAGCTGGTAGGGACGTCATGTAATTAACTAATATAAGATTAACCATTTCATCATCTGTTTGTTATCATATCAGGATTTCGGATGAACTACCTTACCTGTTCATTCGGAATTAACGGTCTTGTAACCGATTTGTATTATAGACCGCAGTGTGGGACAAGTGTGGTATAGTGTATGCATTGTTTGGGTAGCAGGCATACAATTATTCCTGTCACTCTTGACGCCATGGTATCGTAGAGACACTGAGAAGTGTTAGTTATATCAGATTGTCTAATCAGAAATCCTCGATAGCGATTAACGATCGGAAATTCTGTGGGAATCAATTTTCTACAATGACGCCATAGAAATGTAACGCAACGTAGTATGGCTGGCGTACATAGGCTATTGAGACTGACTTGTTTGAGAACTTCAAATATCCCGCCTTGACGCGCCAGGAACGAATCAAGAGAGAGGCAATGTAATACAGGCTAGACCAATAAAAGATTTTTATATTGACTTTGGTCCAATGAGAATCAACTAATTCTTTTAATTATTGAATTCTTTGTAAATTCTAGTGTTTTGATACAATATGAATATGTGTATATCTAATATTCTGCATGAGTATATTTTGATAATTATTGAAGTAAAACCAAATATTTCAGTTTAAAATCTAATTGTTACTAGATAATTTAGTAGTATTAGGCATATTTAGGTTGTTATCTGAGAGGAAAATTGACATAAATACGAATGACCCCCCAAAGTTAATAATACCAGGGGGATTTATTCAAATGCCAAAGGCGGCTTATGTGATCAGCCTGATAATGACCGACTTACGCACATGCACACAATTCTTGATAGTTATATTTGTATTTTAGTTGTTGTTTTGCTTAATATATCGGCTTTTATAATAATAGTACCTGTAGTTTTTCAATAACCACCATGACAGCAGTGCTATTAATCACAGCTGGCTCATATGATGCCAAGATTTTTGGGTTTGAGTGCAGGGCAGAGGCCACAGGAAGCCAGATGGCAAGTGGTGGGGGTTGCTTTTAGGAAGTGAATTCAAAGAGAAAGCAATAACTGTGTTGGCAAAAGGGTAGTAAGCGAGAGGACTATATTGGTTAAAGATAGAGATCATAACTTTTCATTTCTACATTTCTATATCTATTTTTAAGTGTGATGTTTTTAGCATTTTTTCTTTTCTTTTGTAAGCGTTTCATACAACTTGTACCACACTGCTTTCAAGCAAGCTGGTTTCTTTATAAAGTAACGACGCTTCTACCAGCGATGTGAACTAATCAATAAGCATGCCTTGCATATAGGGCTTGAGTGCTAAGCCTGTGTTTGCATATGCGCCTCATACTGGCTGCGTCAAGACTGTGGCTCTTTCCCATGATGGCCAATTATTAGCTTCAGGCAGCACTGACGAACATATCAAGTAAGGGAGTAATAGTCAGGGCTAGAACAGTGTTGTTGTATGCCTTTTTATTTATGTATAGTAGCAGAATATTGCATAGGCTAGGACATACATAATAATTCTTGTACTCATGCCTTATGCTCTGCCACTCTCTCACAAATACACGCTTGCCATCTCTCTCTTTTTCTTTTGCCTTTCTCCAGGTATAGCCATCATTTTGAATTTGATATAAACAATGAAAGTTCCGAAACAATGAATTATAGATAGTGCCACTATTGTACGTTATTCTTATACATTGCTTACCTCAATACTACTTGATCTATTGATAGTATCGCTAAGAGCATTTTAGCATGCCACTAGTGAGAGGAATAGGGATATGCGTGATATTGGGCCACACATAATGGAGAAATATTGTTTAAGCCTCACCGGTGATCCTACAGGCTTTATGACCTCAAGAAGAGGAAGGAGCTGGGTGACCTGCTACACCATCAGGGTATGTAGTGTGGAGTCTGACGGAGCTAGGGATTAATTTTTATACCCTGTGCATTGTGTGATAGTTAGATCGTCAGATGTCTTCTCTAGCATATCCATGGGTCGAGTAACTATGCAATCTGTTAGACTCGCTTTACTTATACTTCTTATTATCATATTGTTGCAAATTGGCAAACAGAGGAATAAAAGGTCTATTCGTAAGACTAAGGCTATGTACCATTTTCTAGAACAAATATTCCAGATTAATAGAGTCCTGATGCCTGTTCGTGTTTGGATATCCTGGTATGATAGGGACTTTATATGACATGCAACACGAGGAAGGAATGACACACTCTGATTGGTGGGTACAGGGGCCGTCACTGGGCTGCAGTTTCACGGGAGGACCCATCTTCTCAGTAGCAGCAATGATGGCAACATGTGTGTGTGGAGGTGTAAGGATTGGGAGTGCCTCAAGACTCTGGCCGGTCATAAGTATGAGCTCCTTACCACCTTAATGCCTCATACTTTGCATCTAGCATGGCCCCATCTTTGTCTCACTAGTTGTTCTTAGAGTTTCATATAGGGTTGAACAGTCTTGACTTAGATTTTTGAAAATGACGTATTAGGAGTTGTATATAATGATGGCAAGATTGGAATAGTATTGTGAGAGGCAACGAAATGGTCGAAGGAATGGGTGGATTAAGATAACTATAATATATCTTCGAGACTTGACTCAATGTTGCCTTTTTAATAAAAAAATGGTAATTGTTTTGTCACGGTGTCAATTTTGGGTGTGCCCTCCCTGTATCCAGTGGAGTGTAGGATCACATACGGGTACACTATATATGAGGTTTATCAAGATATTGACACGGTGCTGCAGGCAAAGCATCAATGACCTGGCGCTTCATCCTACGGGCCGTCTGGCCCTCACTGTATCACGTGATCGTACCATGAGAACGTGGAACATGCTCAAAGGCCGTTGTGCTTATATCACTCGTTTGCCTGCCGAAGCTATTGCTGTAGTGTGGTCACCTGATGGCACTCACTATGTTACCCTTGGAGCCAAAAAGGCCACTATATACTCCGTACAGGTGAGCCCTAAAAACGGAGTAGTGGTGTATTCCAGCATGCTGAGGCCTGCTTTTGAAGGGATTGTGTGCTTAAGGGTGTATAGCATTGTATGTAATATACATGCATACATAATTTTTCAGTAGTAGTGTCACTATAATTTCATTTTCTTGTCCACACTTTTCGCACAATTGCACATTAAAACTTAAGGATAGAAGCTATACCAGAAAAATACCATCAACACTGGGAGAGGAATGGAGATCTGGGATACCAATAATGCATCGTGTGCCAGCAAAGCGAGAGGGCCGGCTGACTAACATTGGGGCGTACAGGCTATTGAGGAGAAGTGCCATGTGGACAGTCCATACGGAGCACTGCATGCAGCTGCCTTCTTAACAGTAAGTACTTGCATAATAAAACCAATTGGAGTGTAATTATATGGCCAGGATTGACCAAGCGTGTCCCCAGAACGACCTATTGGCCTTGGGTACTGATGATGGCCATTTGCTCTTGGCCACTCTTTCTGACGTTACTGCATCTAGGGCTTTGCAACTGCACCCTACCAGGTGAGTGCTAATTGAGTTATGCTTTGCAGGTAATAATGGCCTTGGTTATATGCAGGCTATTTATCTAAAATATCATATCGAAGTACAAGAGGTTGTCTGTGTGATTGTCTTTCTTTTCACTGTGTTGAAAAGGAGAGTTAGTTTCCCGACGTTCAAGCAACTTATATTTTGTGCAATTCCCTCTGCAAATATATTTATTACGAAACATGTTTTCCTTTTATCGCCCGACTGACTGTAGGTGGTGGTCAGAATTAAAGCATTGCAGGTAGTTCCCAGTCCCTTCAAAAAGGACAGTCAATGGCTGATATCTGCAGCGTCCGATGGTAGTATTAAGGTAAGTAGATGAGGTAGAGAAGGGAATGTTTTTATAGCTGCTGATCGCCTGGGGGGCGGAGTGGTTGTATTGGCTCATGCGTATTTTGTGGTAAGGCCTGAATATATGTGGACATATTGGATGTATTATTGTGTATATGGAATACGGATATGTGGATAATAAGGGGGAGGGTGTGTGTGACTTGTATCTACATGGTTGGAAGTGTACTGATTCCATTGGTTTTGCACGCAGGTCTCATAATATAGGTAGGCATTCCCTCACCCCCAACTCCATTTCTTTTACAGTTGTTCTAACCATTGTTCTGTACATAGGTGTGGGACGTGGATACATTATTAAAAGCAGAAGATGTCGAGGAGGCCTGCATATTGAGGTGAGTATTATCACATCACTACCTATTGGATGCACATACACCTTGTAGTATTTCTAATTCATTTCACAATAATTTGATAGCAACAACTTAAAGCCAGATGGTATTATCTACTATCCAATGAGGGCCAAACCAAATGCTACATAATTATATAGTAATGTTTATTTTGAATGGCCGATCCGGGATATTCTTAGGGCTACCAATCATTTTGCTTTAAACTATCATTTTAAAATTTCATTGGCTGTTGTTTATCAGGTGGTGAGGGTTGCGATTGTTCAGGCACAAATCAGATAGGCTTAATTGAAGTATGTGTCAGGTAATGGCTTGGCCCAACATGGACATGTCCTCGGCCATACTCCATTGCCACCCCGGGGTGTGTAATACCCCAGTACATCATGAATCCAGGCCGTAGCTCTTCTATAGTGGGGGTAACTGGAGCACTCTATCATACAATGGGGGCCATGTAGTGGAGCCATACTAGGGCGTACAAGGTGGCCGACTTACTGTCTATGGCCTACATCAGATCTGACCAATTTCTTAACTTCACAGCCTGGACACATACTGTCGACTAACATGCCTGGATGCTGTCTCACTCATTGCCCCAGTAACCGAGGAAGGTGGGCTTATTGATTTTCCATAGTACAAAATGTGTCCTACAGTTACATGCAATGCATGCCAAAAATGTCTAATAATAGGGGATATAGAGGCAGGCTACACCAATCAAATTAATAGCGATGTCAATATAATCACATTATTTATTATGTATCTGAGAGTTGAGGTGATTCGGGTTGGTAGCTCTTTACACATTGACCTATAACTACACGGGTGTGTGTTGGCATGTAATGTGCCTGACCCGAAGGTATTATCTCACATAAGGCAGACAATCATATTAAGGTACCCCTATATACATGCATACTAATACCAACCATTTCAATCTACAATAGGGACTGAGGGTGTGGACTTGGATGATATAGAGGAGAGTGAAGAGGAGGAAGACGATGCACAGGAGAAGGGAGGTGACGAAAAGGACGAGGACGAGGACGAGGAAGAGGAAGAGGAAGAAGAGGAAGAGGAAGAGGAAGAAGAAGAGGAGGACATAGAGAGTGCAAGTGAGAGCGAGGAGGAAGACAGTGAGAGTGCAGAGGAGGTCATGATCCCAGCCCCAAAACAGAAAAAACGACCTGTCTCTAAAGCGAGCCAGCCACCTGCCAAGAAAGTTAAATTTGCCCCACAGCCACAGCCACAGCGTACAGCCCCAGGCAAGAAGCAGGGTAAGAAGGGTTTTGGTCAAATGAAAAGCAAGAAATGACGAAATAGACTTTATTACGCATAGGGGCAGGGCAGCGATCCAAGGGTCACGCCCTCAGTGCTTAGTGGTCTAACTAAGCCGCCAGTGAAGGTATTTTGGATCACCCAGTCGTCTGTAGCCAATAGTGTTAGTATATGCCCCTCCCTTACTAGAGATTCTAAATTTAAAAGTATAAACCCAAAGATTATTTACTCTGACCTGCGGGCAGATGTAAACCAATAAAGACCACATAGTCACACGGTTATGTTATAGAGGTTGTTACAGTATATGGCTGTGTTGCCCGATGTATTCTATTCTAGTGACTGTACCCTTACATAGCGATTGGCCCTTTATGGGCCTCAACAGAGTACATACATAATTCATGGTTGACAAGCATATATATATATAGCCATCCTCTCACATGTCAGACACGTGCAGGCATACCTGGGCACCAATATGACGCGCACAGTAAAGCATAAAGCCAATAGTAGACTCAATAGACCCACAAGGATATAGGCCGGGCCTAGAAGGCTATTGCGGCCACCCATGAAGGACATTGTGGATAGTACAATGCTTTTTTGTCCCCTGAACTGGGTCACAGGGTAGTCTGGATGTAGTGTTAAGGCTCATACTATAATTAGGGTTGACATACATACATGCTCAAACTACTAGTTGCTCTATTTGCTCTTTAAATAAAACCAGGTAGTGCCTACCACCTATACTACACAGGGTTGTTCTATGCACTCTTAATATTCCAAGTGCCTTTCTTGGGCCGACCTGTGAGAGTGTTATTTCACAGAGCAAGCAGCGGGCGTATTAGGCCAATCCAGGCTAAACATAAAGATAGATAAATACCAGCCCCCAAGACCAACCAAGGAGCAATGCATCTTGCATATGACCCAAAAAGATAGGGAAAGGGCAGGGGTAGGGTTGTATTCAGGTAGAAGGGATACATGGTCTAAAGCTTTACAACTCTACTACTGTGATAACGGGTACATGACTGTACGTATGTATGGTAAATTCTATTGTAAAAATGGCAACAAGGTAGAGAAGGATACTATAGTCAACCTCAAGGTTGTATGTACCAGCAGGTAGGCCTGCAGGAATAATGCGGTACAGCTTGCGGAAGCGGGGGAGGGGGGCGGGCTGCATCCATACCACTAAATCCTCATTGATATAGCCCTGCATACCCACCAT
>NAOQ01000168.1:76358-93504 GCA_002751075.1 Ichthyophonus hoferi | reverse complement strand
TTATTATTTGTTTGTTTATTTATTTATTATTTACTTATTTGTTTATAGATTGTATTATTTTATTTAAGCATCCTAGTTGCACAAGCGACCTCTCACATACAGATGCAAGCCAAGTTCTTATGCTGTACTATTATTTAGTATATATATATATTCAATGAATATATACATAATAGTCTCACCATTACTATTATTATTATGAATGTCTATAGTGAGATAAAGAAACGTCTTCAGAACAAAAAGATATATTAATATTATCTATATGCGTTATGTTAGATTGTAGCACTCACTGTACCCACGAACGCTTTGGTTTCTACACCATTGCCTTTAAATGATCTTCTCTTCTCTCTTTATTTCTTAACGTATTTACCTTTGCCTTGAATTATCAATTACTCCATTTATATTTTTACCCTATTTTGTTTTCTCTAACTTGCCCTCTGTGCTATTGTCCATTGTAAATCCTTACTATATATTTAATATATATATATAATATAGTTTATAGTATAGTTTATAGTATAATTTATAATAGAACGGTATAGCAATCAATATACATATTATAACCAATATCTGTAATGTTTCGATGTATTAATTTTTATGTATTACACGTTTTCATATATAATTGTACAAACAAATTCAAATACTCTCTCCTCAACAACTAACCGATATAAATTGATGAAATCTACTATCCACATAACAACGTAACATCTATACATGTGTAAATACAGGTACGTCGTGGAGCCATGCATCTGATGGCACTCATGTTCACAGGCCTAGGTCCCCAGTCTCTTAGGTGTGAATCTCTCTTTATCTCTTTGTCATGTATGTGAGTGCATGATGCATGATATGTACCATAATGTTGATTTGGTATCACTTAAGTCACAAATGAAGAATGTGAACGGTCTTTTAGGGCAGTTGGAATCGAGTGTTTGTTGGAGTGTGTATTTTATCGTGAGGTGTGAGGAGTAAAGAAAATAATTCTGCGGCAGAGATATGAAGGAGAAATGGGTTTTTATACGAAACATGACAGCGAGAGAGATAGGAAGAGAGCTATGTAAGTGCATGTTATATTGTATTTCACATCTTGCGATTGAAAAACAGCTACTGATTTCCACCCTTAGAGTGCTTGGGCCTAAGGTACGGCCTATATATGAGATGTTACGACAGACCTCTACCAGCGACCCTGATGAGACTACCCGTAGTCACGCCCATCATGCCTTGTCAGTATTGGATGATATAATCTATGCTGTGTTTGGACTGGCACCATGGGGTTGATTATTCAATTAATCAATCGGGTTGTTGTGTAGGTTGTTGTGTAGTGGTAAAGCATTTGAGTTAAATGGAACTTCCTGTGGAGGCATTAACATATTGCTTCTATACACAGTTAATCTTGCTATTTGTGCATATATAACTTGTACGTTAAATTTTAAATATGATCATTTTGAATCCCTTGATTTTTCTCTCGTGTTCTTAGTTGAAAAGAAAAAGAAAAAATTCAACTGGCCACTAGCCATTCAATAGATGACATGAAAAGAGATGGTAATGGCCCCATATAGCAAAGGAAAACTACTGATTATTAGATGTTGAACTTTGGCCTAATCTTGCCATTTCATTGCTACCTAGGGCAGCAGCAGCGTAAATAGTATTAAAAAAATATAATTTGAGTTAGAAATAAACAAGTCGTTGATTTTAAATGCTGGTGCACGTTTTTCCAAGGTGCTCCTTTAAATTTTTATTACATATATTTATTTATTTCTTTATTTGGGCTTAACAACTCTATTCACTTTATATCATTATTAGATTTTAGCTGGATATAGCGCGACAAGTGCATTATTCTCTAATAAATAGATTTAATAATAACACCATGCTAATTGAAGGATTGGAAACTAAACGAAAGTGTATATGACCGTATATAGTACTGGCATGTACTTGCTAATTTTTGTCATAAACAGTTAGTAGGGTGTTTCTTGTTTTAACAGGATCGGCCTTGTCCTGTACCACACCTCGAGAGGTAATGGGCCTAGTAATGTAACACTATTGTCTTCTACTTGTCTATGCTAGTGTAACTCATTGAGAGTATAGCTTTATTACTTAAGTAACAATTTGATTCATCAGGCAATTGGTCTTAATGTAACAAGGCAGAAATTCCCGAAATCACAAGTAGGCTTTTGCAATCTAAGGTGGTAGTTATGGGAGATGCTTCAAACCAAAATGTTAGAAGTTTTTTTAACTCGGAATGAACACAGTTCAAATTGATATATCGATAAATAGTTTTTAAGCACTTGCATTAGTGAACTGGCTAATAAGGCATTCAATTAAGTCTACTGTAATCTAAGACTATCAAGATAGGATCAGACATTCCTAGTTAAGTGGAATATTTTTAGTAATTTGGTATTTAATAATTATTTAGATAGCAATTGTGTTGAGTACAACCTCAATAGCATGCTTTTTTAAAAGACTTATCCACCTAGTCACACTTTAAGCATTTTGAACTATCTATATTCCTCCACTAGAGCAATCAGAATTTGGATTTACTTATCTCTTGTGCTCTTTCCTCTTGGGTAAGAATATTTATAAATGACCCCACTTAGATTATTGAATAGCTCAAGGGTGTTAACCAAAAACATCCGTGATAAAACGAGGTATTAAAGAAAACAAAAAACAACAATAAAGGACCCCTCACACATACGCGGTATCAATAGCAAAATAGAAAGTTCTCGTAAACGCATACAAAAATACTTTCCATTTTCTATACATGTAATAACCTTATCGTTATTGTAATGTCTAATCCACCACTGGCTCTCGTATATGATATGATAATCAGTGTTCAGATCTCCCACTCGTTCAGAACTCAGAGAGCTGCTTACTAACACACTGAAAGAGTCATGGTTAGTATATGAAATTGAATAAATAAATTGCCAAGCACGGAATAAAATAACAAAATATAACTTTGCGTTATGTATTCACACAAGTATTTTTGTGGAAGTCTGTAAACACAAATCCCCACATACCAGCAGAGAGCTGCCAATAGACTTTGTTGAACATTTAGTCAGATACAGATATATTGTTTAATTCACCTTAATGCTCGTATCCCCACACCTCCACCTCGCACATGGTGAGAACTCCATAATAAGGAGCGTCCATCAGTTGAATCTTCAGTACTCCGCCAGTTATAGGTTCAGGGCACGTAATCCACAAGTAAGCAACAGCAGCATAGGCATACGTAGGACCGCATTGTTGACCATCCATAGTAATTACGACATTTCCAAGGTAACTCATATGCCAACGATTATTGGTGATCTATGGAAGGAATTGACCTTTAAAGACTGTCATATATAGCTATACATACAATATATGTAAAGTAACTAGATGATGACAATAAATGCTTATATGTAATGGGACCACGTCCAATAATGTGAAAACGAAGCTCTCTAGATCTAGATATTGCACGACATACTTGAGACAAGCGAGGTTACTCAAAGATAAATGAATTGATGTTATTTGACATTTGTAAGCCAATAATTAGGAATGTTTGCAAACATTTATCTCATCCAAATACCTTAACAGAATGCACAGTAACTTGCCGACCCATGGTAACACTCCACCATGGCTGGATTGACTTGAAGTATTCAGTGAAGGTGCATGTGTCGAAATTGCTATCAATTGCCATAGAGGATTGATATGATATATCATAGGTGGAAGACTGGTTAGAAGCAAGTCCAATTACTGCGTAATATGATTCTTAGTTAGTACTTAAAAACACTTTTAGATCTGAAGATCTCACCTTAATAAACCCGTCATACAAATGGCTGTAAAACCTCTAAATCGACCTCTGGGAAAAATAACTAATTTGGATGCTAATTAATGCTACAATCTTAGGCTACTTCCAGATATGTAGATACACTAATGATCTAGTATCAGATGTCAGGCCAAAATCAATACTTATAATTGACTTTGGGTACCGGGTCTGCCATAAAACCTGCATTTAGTTAGAGATTGCCTTATTAGATTAAATATAAATATATATACCGGAGCATGCTAGCACCAGTAAGGAAAAAGAATATATTACACAACTATTGGATACCAATTTTCAATTATTGTTGAGAAAGTGTGTAATAGCAAATCCCCGCATACTTGCAGAGAGCAGCTAATAGACTTTGTTGAACATAGAGTCATATACAGATACAGTGGTTAACATACGTTCACCCTGCAAGTATCCCCACACCTCCACCTCGCATAAAGTGAGAATTCCATTTACAGGAGCATCCAACAATTGGATCTTCAACACTCGGCCAGTTACCGGTCTTAGACATGTAACCCAAAAATAATATGAATTAGCAAATGTGTATACAGGGCCACAAGGTTTACCATCTACAGTAACCTTAACGTTTTCAAGGCGATTCTCATACCCTTGAGGATTGGTGATCTGTGGAAGGAATTATTATTTAAAGACTGTCATATATATAGGTATACATACAATATATATAAAGCAACTAGATGATGCTAATAAGTTTCTATATGTAATGTGACCACAGCAAATAATGTGAAAAAGAAGCTCTGTAAATCTAGAAATTGTAAAGCATAATGAGAATGAGCCAAAAGAGTTAAATAGAAAATAAAGAAATTAATGCTACTTATTTGACATTTGTATGTCAACCGTTAAGAACGTATGTAAAGGTTTATCTCAGAAAAATACCTTAAAAGAATGAATAGTAGCATTGGTACCAAGGTCAACAAACCACTATGGCTGTATTGATATCAAGCTATAAGTGTTGGTGCATGTGTAGGGATTGTCATTAATACCCATAGAGGCTATGGTATCCTCACTCCAGGTAGAAGACTGTGCAGCCCTAAGTCCAAATACTGCATAATAGGATTCTTAAAAATTAAAAACACCTTTAGATCTAAAGACCTCACCTTAAGAAACCCAACTCATACATATGGGGAAAAACAATCTACATCAACTTCTAGGAAACATGGCTAATGTAGGTGTTAATTAATGCTGCAAAAGAAGGTCAGCTCCAGATAGGCACATACACTAATGATTATACATCCAATATCAGGACAACATCAATACCTATAATTAATTTGGGGAATCATCTCATTCTTGACTTTTGCATATGAAGATTCAAATGGTTAGAATGTATACAAATATATACGAGAGAATGCTAGTACCAGCAAGCTAAGTGGGCATACTACATAACTATTGGTTACCAGATTTCAGTTATTATTGAGTAACTGTGCAAAAACACATTCCCACATACTGGTAAAGAGCAGCTGCTAAGAGACTTGGTTGAACATGGAGTCGGGTATAAAAACAGTGATCAACTTACGTTCAGTCGTTTTGGCTCCCCACACATCTACCTGACATAGACTCAGAAATGTCCGTCCTTCCTTGCACGTATAGTCATTCTGCTGCTGAATCTTCAAAGCTTGGCCAATTACATGACTGTTGCATAAAATCGTAAGATATTCATAATTCGCCCACCAAGAAGGATCAGAATGAAAAAGACTGCATAATTGATCATCCACAGAAATCTTTAAAGGGTAGTTACAGGGCGAGTTGTTTGTATAACGACCTATCTGTTTAAATAATTGTTGCTTAAAGACTGTCATATATAGCTATGCATACAACATAAGTAAAATAACTGAATGAGGCCAATAAGTCTCTATATTTAAAGTGACCACAGCCATTAATATAAAAAAGAAGCTCTGTAAAGCTAGATATTGCGCGGCATAATGAGTCAAGAGAGGTCACTGAAAAATAAATGAATTAATGCTATTTGGCATTTGTATACCAATCATTAAGAATTTATGTAAAGATTTATCTCAGCAAAAATACCTTAACAAAATAAACAGAGACTGGGACATCCATGTCAACCATCCATCTGGGTCTAATGGTAGGACACTGTATAATGGTACGAGAAGGTATGTTTGGGTGCATGTGTTCCAAATGCCATCAAGAGCCATGGAGGCCACACTGCTAACATCATGGGTAGAACACTGCGTAGCCCTTTGTCCTAATACTGTATAATAGGATTCTCATTAGAAAAAAAAAACATTTTTAGAGTTAAAGGTCTCACCTTAAGAAGCCCAACTTACACAAATAGCCATAAAATCTCTATGGCAACTACTAGGAAAAACGGCTAAATTGGGTGTTAATTAATGCTACAATTTAACTTTAGACTAAGGGTCCCATATTAAACATCCCACCAAAATAAATACTTACATTCAATTTTAAATACTCTTTCTAGATCTCCACACGCAGTGAAACAGCAGTTTATGAAGCTTACAGGAGTAGTATTTTCCGCTTTCAACTCAAGTACCGAACCTTCAACTCTACCGCCTTTGCAAATAATTGTAGAAGATGAATATGGCATATACCCTTGTATTCGACCACAATACTTACCATCTACAGTCACTGTCAAATTTAGTGAAATATTAACATTAACCTTTGGCATAGAAGGCGAAATCTGTGGAGAAGAATAACGTCAGCAATAAGAACTACTGGATCTTTTTAATACATTGTGCCTTAATGTAGTAGGCTCATAAACAATAATAAGATTATCCCGATTTACCACAGTGCTCGAGTACCCGCGCGAAAGTAATAATAGAAAAGTCATGAATTATATTTAAAGAAATCAGTTGTGACAATTTTTTCATGGATATATGCATTAGTGAATAAAAATACAGCTTGGTGTTTACCACAATAACTTACTATTACATGTTTGACAAAGCGAACGCCCGGCAATGTAAGTTGCCAAAAGTTGTTGTTGTTTGTAAACATAAGCTCACAAACTGGGAATACATGTCCACCCACTAAGGTATGTGAAAAATTGGGTTATTAAACAAAATTAGACTACAAATTATCTAGTATTTATAAACTGTATCAATTTTAAAGCTCAAGAAAAATTATGGGAAAGCCTTCCAAGAAAAAGGACATAACGAAAAGTTCACAAAAGTATACCAATGCTGAGTCTGCGATATGTATGTTCACTGCATGACTCCCGTCAAGCTAACATTCAAATTAATGCCTACAATAATCTGGGCTTTTAAATGCACAAAATACACTGCCCACTTGGGCAACTGAAAGAACTATTAAACTGGCTCTAAGTTGGAGCATTGGAATGCAAATTTTAATATAGATCATCTACTTTTGTTTTCACTCCCATCGTCTGAGATTTATAAGATAGATTGGCAAATCATGAGCTTCCGAATATAGACATTCTTTTGTTAAAGCAAATGTGTTTCATTGGATTTACAACTTGTCGTCGAATGACTTGATGACGATATGGTTGGTGGACTTTACCTTTATCTGTCAGATAAGCGGAGAAAATTATTATATCAGGCATCAGTATGACCTATTAAAGAATGAAAATCTGCAAGTTAAATTGTATTAAAATTGGAATAGCCAATTAATTTGGATTTTTATCATTATTTGTGATCATTTAGTATTATTAGAAATTACTATGACATTTATCGTCTGGAAAAATACTTGATACAATCCATTGATTGAAGTTATTCTAACTATCTAATATTAATTGGTAGACTAAAGTATTAATTAATATATTTCAACAAATAGTACTATACATCAATTGGTTACGACCAATAATAAACTAAAATACAATCTATTTTAACACGTGCAATATGTACAAACACTATGGGTCTTCGGCCTTGATATTATTCTTAGTGACTAATCGAATCCATCCATAAGGTGTTAAAATGTTTTCGTTCTTAGCATAGTGATAACAATACCTTACAGGTGATAGTTTTGAAATAGGCCAATATATAAATGGTATAGAACAATTTTGTACTTATTCATAAATTATTGTTAAGTTTAGTATTAACAGGTGAAATATTTAGTAAAGACGCTTGTTATTAAAACCAGACAAGAAAATTTAATTTGGCGACTTTATACGACATAGTTCTAAATTAAATTGAAACACCAACATAATAGTAATCATACCAGTTTGATATCTCGCAATTCACAATTATGATCAGATTAAGTTGTTAGTTAGTAAAACAATTGTGCAGGATAGGAAATACATCATATCGCTGGGGTTATATTACTGGCTGATAAACTAATCTGGCTTTTTATTCTAAGTGCAATCATACCCCGCCGTGAAATTATTGTAAGAGGTTCCCAGTAATGGTTTTCTATAAGAATATAAGTTATACATGGAAATAAAGATATAGTTGGACTTTATTATTGCCCAAGCAATGTTTGATGAGATTCTTATGTTTAAGACTAAGTGCCTACATGTTGCTCTATACCATCATCCTGGAGAGATAGATAAATATCAGATTTTTCCAGTACAGTACTGACATCTATGCTGCTAGAACTTTATGAAGGGTCTTACAAATTAGGCCATATTAGCCAAGAGTGTAATGATATCAGTCACTGACACTTTGTATGTGTTATATAGCATAATAGAAATAAAGGATACTATACTGAGAATGGGAATATACCGAGGTTTCAAGATTTGGCAATCTAAGACAAGGAAGTAACTCGTACTAAATATAAGGTCAGTATATGTATAAACACACAAACATAGCTCATTAATCGCTGATTAATGGCCACAATCGATAACTAAGCGTTAAATATTCACTAATCAATGGATACCCACTTAGTCCTTCTTCAACAACAGAATCCCCCTAGAGTGGACTAGTTACATAACATGATTATAGACTTATGGCGGCCCCAACAGTGTGCTTTGTTTAAACAAATCGTGAATTAAATCCTGATTACGGTAATTACAAATTGTAGATTAAACCCTGATTGTCGTGATTAATCCCCGATCAAATACTGATTAGAGATTAATCGTAGATAATGTATAATTGAAGCCGTAGTCGCACATGTACCAGCTAAATTATTGTGAGCCTAGGTCAGATCATACACATGCAATCTATACCCCTATAGCCTGTATGACCAACAACCATTATAATTATATTTGTGACTGTTTTGGTACTGCTTGTGTAGTGTTTTTTGGTTTACCATTAGTTTGCCGCGCTAGACTACGTTAGAGTGAAAGAAGCAAACAATAGTTTTCCCAGAATCTCAACACTACACAATAGACGCAGTTTACGTGGAGGAAAAGTCAAGGTATATCTTGTCTGTCTAGATTACCACTAAAATCTATTATGCACGATTGCCTTTTTTATTATATGATATGGAGTGGTACAGTTATAAAATGTTATTTAGCTGACGAATCATTCCGTTATAAATGCTTCCCTTTTTAAAAAAAATTCAACTCATGCCCTTTATTGGTTGTAGGATATAACAACAATTAAATGTTTTAAAGCTGTCATTTGTTGTCTGTTGAAGACTTTAAAATGTTGTTGAAAATAATTCAAAAAGAACCATTTCTGTCCCATGAATGGAGCTCCATACAGATGGCATCTAGATCATTAATAAAAATAACCGTTCCTATATATAAACATGCACTTATACACACACATCTATGACATCTGACGACGACGACCAGATCTATTTCATGAATATGTCCATGTAGTTTTATTTTATATCTATTCCGATCTACATCTACTCATATATATATGCTACTACTTCTCAATGGTACATGAGTCTATTTCAAGCACATAAGCATGCATAAATATTTTTCACTTTCAACTGCATTGCAAATATTTTAAAACTAGCATATACTTCCACTTTCCCTGCAGTCTCTCATCTCTCATCGCATCTCAGTGCATCAATAATCACACCGTCTTACGTATATTTTCCTTACCTTCTCCACCCCCTTTCTCTCTTTCTTTTGCATACAATTTTCTTTTTCACTTGCTTATAGATGGTAGACAATGATGATATGGACGTCAATTTTGTTTCTGGTCCAAGTCGGTCCACTGGTACTAGCGTAATGAACGCGAAATCAAAAAGACAGGCCAAAATGATGGATAAAAATAAGAAAAAAAAGCAGGCTCTGGCAAAGAAAGCAGCAAAAGTCAGTATTTTTCTCTCTTTTTCTTAACTTTGAACATATACAACCGTGCATACACACCTCCATACATTCATTTCATGCCTGTCTTTCTCACGTGGCATTACTATATTGTACACTACACATACATCGGTATATATCCTATATCCCCAAACATATATACGCAAACACACAACTTATTTAACTTTCCTGGTGAAGCATTGCTTTTCCGTTCATATGTAGTATATATATATATTTATATTAGCATAAAGGGAAAGCGAAATTGATAGATTAATGCATCCCTTTATTTGTGTATTTTTTTTTTTGGAAAAGATATTATTGTACCTATGCACAATTATATTCAACACATCAAATTATCTACTAAACTTACCTTAAGTTGATATTTAAAGTAAATAGGAGCAGTGTATTATTTATGTTCATTTTTATATGACCTTATGTATATATATATATATCTACCGCTACTTTGATTTCACTTTATTTCATTTTCTCTTAAGTGTGTTCAAAATGTTACCTACCCGTTCATTTACACAGTGGAAGAGAAACAAGCATATCCTTTTCTTTCTCTCTCTCCCTCCCTCTATCCATTACCAAATGTATATAAAGGCAAAGCAAGCAAAAAAATGTTTATGTGTTTGTCTCGGCATGGTGGAATATTCTATAAGTTGTCATTTATTTATCTCTTTTTCGATCTACAATACAATAGAATACTCAGTACCATAAAATACTATACTATACAATACAATACTATACTATACTATACTATATTATTCAATGTAATATAGTACAATACAATACAATACCATACCATATAATACTATACTTTAATATTAATGTATAATGTTTATTCATGATACAGACAACTGCACCAGTGTCTAAGCCTATCTCTGTGGCATCTGTTCTTTCTGGTGTTTCTGAACCGTCTGCCACCCCAAAAGTACACACTGGTAATGTTTTCTCATGATACTTAGTTTTTTGTTTTTTTTTTCTGTGTTAAATCTGGCCTCCTTTATCGGTCTTTTACACCATTCTTAACTTGTACAATTAAAGATATTGATACCGTTTTCTACCCTCTCAACTATGTGTTTCTTTCTGTTTAGCTCTAGTTCTCATGTTCTTCCCATTTTAAGAATACTAGATAAGTGCATTCATTAGTGTATGTAAGTCTTATTATAATATCTAGTTTTATTATAATACATAGTTTTATTATAATATATAGTTCTATTATAGTATATAGTTTAATTATAGTATATTTTTCTATTATAGTATATTATTCTAGTATAGTCTATAGTTCTATTATAGTATATGTTTTAATTATAGTATATTTTTAGTTTTATTTTTATTTATTTTCATTCATTTTTTTCTGTTTTAAATTGGGCATTTTGTATTGGTTTTTCACACCATTCTTAACTTGCACAATGAGAGATATTAATACACATGGTAATCACCGACCTCTACCGTATCATTTATTTAATTAGCTTTTAACCAAAGTATGGTATAATGGTATAATATTAAGATCATCAACTGCTTTAAAATGACCATACATATATATAGGTGTTATTGTAGAAATGCAGTGCATAATTTCTCCATGGGTACTTTGAACGGCTTGAAGGATTCAAATAACAAAGAGGATGTAAGGAGTTAATTCATTATGTTGTATCCATATAATCTATCCAAGCAACAGGCCCACTCAATCTTTTTCTGTGTAGGTTTCGTTGTATAAACATGGATCTATCCCTCTCTATGTTGTTCTATTTTACTTACGATGCATTGTCTTTCTTTCCCTGCAGCGCCCAGCGAGAAAAAGCCCTCTACCACCGGCCCAGTAGCCAAGAAGCTTGCATCAGCAATTTCCAATGCTGCAGGAACTACACATACTAAAGGGAACTATTTGCACAACACTAACCCGAATGAAAAACGAGCCTATATATCGTCTCTGTTTACGTCCAACCCCGCCATTCCAAAAGTACCCAAGGGAATGAAGCGAAAATGGGGTGAGGAGGAGGAGGAGGAGAAGGAGGAGGAGGAGGAAAGTGTACAAGAGAATGTACATGTTGATGAGGATGTAGATATGGGTGTAAATGAACAGGAGGTAGAGGAGGAGGAAGAGGGTCCCACAGCCGAGGAAGTGTTACTGGCTGAGCGCAAGGGAAAGAAAGAGGTGATGGCCGAGGGGGAGGGCGCGGCCTTCAAGGCCCTTGGATTGAATGCTCGTTTGTGTTTGTGTTTAGAGGAGAAGTTGAAGTTGTCAGCTCCTACTAAGATCCAGGCGGCTAGTATACCTGTCTTACTGAAGGGTAGGTGCTAGATGTGTATGTATGTATATATGTATATATGTATATATATATGTATGTATGAATATATGTGTGTTTGTATATATGTATATATGTACATGTATGTATGTATGAATGCATGTGTGTCTGTATATATGTATATATGTCTATATATATGAATATATGTATCTATGTCTGTATATATGATAAGATAAGGTAGGCATATGTGTATTTATATATCTGACTACATATTTGTATAACAGTCTATTCTCATGAGAACATTTGCAACCAATCAGATTGATTGATTGCAATTGCACCATTATCATGACTTCCTCTCCCATCCTATTTACATTGCTAGTTACCTTTAGTTACCTTTAGCCTCGCATTCTAATCAATACCAATGCTTTATTCCTTTAGGTCGCGACACCTTGCTTGCCTCCCAGACAGGGAGTGGGAAAACCCTTGCCTACCTTCTACCTATGCTGCATAATCTAGCCACTTTAGAAGAGAAAATATCTCGCGGGGATGGGGTCCAGGCTGTGGTACTATCGCCTACTAGAGAGCTTGCATTGCAGATTTATGCAGTGCTACAGGTGAGAATGAGTAGTTATGTGTGTGTACTTATATATATATAGGGTATAGTAGAGTATAGCATAATATAATATAAATCAATGGAGTCTTTTGGAAAGGTAGTAGGGTTGGTTCTATTGGTGTGCGTGGCATACATGAATGAGGCAAAGTATGTATGATTGGGTATATTTGATTGTTTAGGCTAAATAAGGCTAATCTTACATTGATTTCGTGAACCCACGAATATCTGTGTATATTATCTGTATTGTATCTATGTCTATTTTTAAGAATATAATATAATATAATAAACTATATCATAACATTACACTCACTAACCCGTTTATCCTATTTATAGACGCTAATCATTGCCTGTCCGTGGATTGTGTCTGGCCATGTGATTGGTGGAGAGAAGAAAAAGTCAGAGAAGGTATAAATAAGCCCGGTTATTAACTTCTAGGATTTTATAAATATATTTAATAATAAGTGTGAGGACGTGTCTTTGTATATGAATAACGCATCTTTATATATGACGTGTGTGTGTATATGACGCGTCTTTATAGATGATGTGTCTGTGTGTATGACGTGTCTATGTAAAACGCGTCTTCAGACATGGCGTGTCTATGCATATGACGTCATGATATATGGCCGAGCTGTACTGTTATACCCACCTATCTATCTATCACTGTACCTTCTGTACCGCTATTCAGTCTAATATTGTAGATGTACTTATATACTTATTGTATATCCTTTAGTGCATAATTATGGCTTTAACTACCTATATACATACACGTAAGGAAGCGAGAAAAAGGGATGGGGGAAATATAGAAATATAGTGCATGTCCATGCTATGTTATTGCTTCATTCCGATTATTATGAATATAATTGTGCTAGAGGTTTCTAATATTACTCTCTCTCCCTCTCTCCTCCCTCTCTCACCTCATTGATTTATAGGCTAGAATCAGAAAAGGAATTAACGTGTTGGTGGCTACTCCTGGCCGTCTGGTCGATCATATTATGACCACTACTCCCTTGAAGCTAGCTCGTGCTAGGTAAAAATCTACTCATTCGCTTATACCCGTATATATAAATGCATACATACATACATACATACATACATACATACATACATACATACATATATACATACATGCAAACGTAGTGTTGACCCACTAGTTATTGAAATCAAGAGTATTCACAATGACTGACAATGATTGGCTGGCCCATAGATGGTTAATTATGGATGAGGCCGATCGACTTATGGACCTAGGGTTTGAGCGTGATATAAGTATAGTCCCTATCTTACCTACCTACCTTACCCCTTTTTATGTATTATGTTTGCAGTAGTGTAGTAGGTACTACCTTTAGAATGCACATTCTCTCCTCCTCAAATCTTTCCTGCCCCACAATAATGACTTCTGTCTTTCTTAGACTATGTTTATGTATGTATGTATATATGTATTTATGTATGTATATATATATGAATGTGCATGTATGTATATATACATATATAGAAGCAGAGAAAGCCAGGCATACATATACATATAAATGTATATATATATATATATAATCTCTAGCTCACATTTTTATTTCAACCATGGTTAGATCCAATTGTAATACCAGTTTAATTTTAAGAAAAAATATTGGTGCTGTGAATTATAACATTTTTTCTTTTAATCTTGTGGTTATTTGTGGTAGTGACTTTTCTCCAATAGCCTTTGCTCTTCAATTACTGTCTTTCAATGCAAACAGACTCTTTCATAGATATGCGAATGTGATTGGCTAGACTAATATTTAAATTTTGCATTCATATCAATTCCAATTTTATAGGGTTAATAAATTTTGTTTTATTAGTACGTATCGTATGTATAGTATTTATAGTATTTATAATATTTATAGTATTTATAGTATATTGAACTATTGAACCAAATATGTCATTATTCACATCCAGTTTTTGTATGTATATTATCAGTCACAATCAAAAATCTACAAGATTTATAGATTACTTATAAACGCTGTTATAACGAACTGGTGAGAAACTCAAGCATATATATTGTGTAATAATATAGTATAAAGTTATAATAATATAACCATAACCGTATACCTACACTATACTATACTATACTATACTATACTATACCATACTATATTATACTAACATAACACCAATAGTATAATAGTATATTGATCTGGTCCTTTACCCATTCTTTCCCCCTCTCCCTCTCTCCCCCTCTTTCCATACCTTCCACAGCGATTATCATCAACACGTTGAACGGACATCACCCTAGATACCGTGACCAGGGTGGCAACCAGCCCTCTGGGGATGAGGAGGAAGAGGACGAGGATGAAGAGGGACATGGGCAGAAAGATAAGGGCAATAAGAGACAGCAGAAGGGGGCAGATGGATGGGATGACCGTCACAATAACAGCGCCTTAGAGATTATGCCTCCCAAACCTGTACGTGATAGGTTTGTGGGTGGTGGAAAAGGCTGGCTTACGAGGCAGAATGTCATGGTTTCCGCTACATTGGGTAGTGGCGTACAGCGTATGGCCAAGCTTTCATTGGTTAATCCCGCTAAGGTGGGAGTGGGAATAGTACCCACCGAGGAGAAGGAAGACAAAAAGGTGAAGGAGGAAGAGAAGGGCCCCAAGAGAACAAAGTTTGATACAGAGTATGTACATGTTAATATTGTTCTAAATATGGTATAAACTATCATTATTTTATATTATCTATATATGGTATGGTTACCAATCACCCTCCCTCCTTCTTTTTCTCTCTTATTCTCTTCTTACTCCCATTATCTCATGATTTCGGTTACTGTGATTATACCTCTCTGTTGTTTACCTCTCTTATAGTTTACTTCTCTATCTGTCCTACTATACGTACATACGTGTGACCATGTGAAATGAACCCCTGTTTGATAGACCTATTTATGTATATATGTTTGTATGTATAATAACGTCATCTCTGACAGGCATCCTTTTTTATCATGTCATTTTATTTTTTAATCTTATTCTCTAACATACATATACATACACATGTATCTACATATATCTATTTGTTTATTACACTAATTACATATAAAAATATTCGCACCAATACCTGGCCTCAAATCGGTTTCTTTTTAACCAAAACGTTTCTCAATTGATATATAATATATATTAACAGATAGGAATATTTGGATGTTTATGCCAGCACGAATACAAATAAACTAATCACATGTAAATGTACTCGTGCACAGAGAGGAAACGACCACTGAAGAGAAAGGAGCTTTTAAAACGCCAAACCGATTGGTCCAGAGCTATGTCTGCGTCCCGAGCAAGTTGAGATTAGGTAGCTCGTGATACTAAATTTTAACTTGTTTTTATCATATACATATATATACATATACGTGTGTTTTGTCATCCAATCAATTAGGCTGCATATTCCCACTTAACTACATTAGCTTTTATAAAAAACTTCATTGTTTTAATATTGATACCCTACTGGCCTCTATTAAGTAATTAACTTAAGACGTGGTAGGATAATTAAAGATAGTAAGTGTCTAATGAGAAAATCATATTAATTTTAAAACTGCTACCTAAGGTCATTACTTGCATTGACTTTTAAAAATAAGCATCTAATCACTTAAGTTAACCTCTTCTTATATGGCCAATTAGGAATGCAAGCACATTAACTTTACTTGTCTAATCATAGCTTAAAATTATATGCACACAATCAGCTGCTATGTAGTTAATTAATTCGTACCAATAAGAGAATTTAGATAAACGAGAGCATGACTGGCTATATAAACTTATAAAATACTAGACCCAATTAGATAAGGTGTAGCGGAAGAGAAAGATTTTTATTGATGTTTATCTGGGTATAAATTTTATTATATTAAATTTTATTGTATTGTTTTGTATTATAGTGTAGTATCCAATATAACTAATACTAATGGTGTCATTGTTTATATTTCTTCAGTAACTTTGGCTGCTTTCCTACGACGCGAATGTATTGATCACCTCGGAAGACCTAAAGGCAAAGCCATTGTGTTTATGATGACATGTGATGTGGTAGATTTCCACCATTCACTCTTCTCGACCTATACTGCTGCCTCGAACAACCAGTTATATTGTAAGGATTTCATCTCTTATCATCTCCCTTTCTCTTAGGTTTGTTTATTAACTTTCTTAATTCATTGATTAACACTGTTTTATAGATATGGATACACATGGCTGATTTCTCTTACCTATGTACGTAGGCATGACAATAGCGACCTATCTATCTATTCCCATCTGAAATCTGATCAGCATTTAAACTGTCTATACCACCCCAGCCAAACAGGCACTTTTTGGAAGTCTTCCTATACATAAACTACACGG
>NAOQ01000168.1:56729-76215 GCA_002751075.1 Ichthyophonus hoferi | reverse complement strand
TCAGCTATTCCCATCTGAAATCTGATCAGCATTTAAACTGTCTATACCACCCCAGCCAAACAGGCACTTTTTGGAAGTCTTCCTATACATAAACTACACGGGGTTATGGAGCAACAACAACGTACTAAGGTCTTTAGGGATTTCTGCTCTGCTCCTACTGGGGTGCTCTTTGCTACCGATGTAGCTGCTAGAGGACTTGATTTGCCTAATGTGAACTGGTATGTGTTATGTATGTATGTATATCTATATTGCTAATACTATTATTATTGCTATTATTATTACTATTACTTTTATATATATATATATATATATATATATAGGTAAGTAAGACTAATTTGATATAGTTATCCACTTCTTTCTTGTACGGCAACCTAACACATTAAACTTAATGATGCCTAGATATAATCAGATAGAATCACACACTAACACTAGCTTATTTCCCTCTCTATTTATATAGGATTGTGCAGTTCAATGTCCCCCAGGAGACCGCTGACTATGTCCATCGTGTAGGCCGTACGGCCCGTATTGGTACGGGTGGAAATGCCTTACTCTTCTTATCTCCTAGCGAGGTACACAGCATTGTTTCACATTATTTGTTATTGCCAACCTCTTTATTACTTTCTACCTGTATGTATTACTCTGTTCATTTCCATTACATCTCCAGCATTCCTATTTGAGCTTATGTGTATTACAACATACTATCCTGTATATTGTTTTTTCTTACATTTCCTTTCTCCCCCATTGCATATAAACACGTATAACACATAAAAACACGCAGGTAGCCTATGTGAACACCTTGGAGAAGGAGGGGATTGGCATGAAGTCAGTGGATATGAATGACATGCTTCGTTCGCTGGTGGAATTCCAGGCTGGATCTGGTCGTACAAATGTTTCAGCTCCCAAGGCATTGCAGGTATGTATGTATGTATATATGTATGCATGTATGAAGTTGTGTATATGTAGCTCTGTAGGTATTGAAAAGGTTCTACTAAGACCTAGGTTAGATTACTCCCAACAATCACTAGATTGTTGAACATGGAAACTTGGACTAGCTAATTTCATATTCATAAAAGTGCTTTTCTTCTATTACTATATTATAGCAAAGGTTTCTGGCGTATATATAGATGTATTTTTGAGGTCTTTGATATTGATTGGTGCCTTGGAGGATATATATATCTATACATCACGTTATATTGGCCTAGCCTGGCCTAGGTCAATGCATTAATGCACGTTTAAACATCGTTAGAAGCTTGCTTACATTTGACAATTATGTAAAAAATATGTTCACATTCACAGTATAAAGCCAATAGTGTTGAGCAAGCAGCGACCCAAGTACAGCTTACTTTTGAAGAATTCCTGAAGACAGACAGGTAAATTGTGTTATAGTTACCATAGTTACCATGGTGTATACTCGTTCAAATATATTTCTGATGTTTTATTTGTACTGTCCATTGTGAGTGAGTGCATACTTATTATAAACTACTACCTTACTACCACATCTACCTCTACCTTTACTAGATATAAGGCTTAATCTTTCAGTAATGTATTATCATGTATTAAGAAATCCTATTCTATACACCTATACCGAGAATGAAATGTGGTGACTTAATATTTAAATATCAACCAAGCATCTTAAATTAAAATTCTAAAAATAGAACAGATTAACTTTTGTGATTTATTTTATTGTATCTACTGGCTGATTAATATTAAATTGTTATATTGCATTACTGATTAGGTATTCCACCAACTTCCTCCAGTGATATGTCCAAACTAGCTCGTAAAGCCTTCACATCTTACGTAAGGGGTTATGCCACCTACCCACGTGCTCTCAAGGCGGCCATGAATATCCATCAACTTCATCAGGGTCACGTAGCCAAGAGTTTTGCAATGAGAGAGGCTCCCACAGCAATAAGCACTGCTTTGACAGGTACGTTGAGGAAGATGTAATTGGTGCACATTACATTTTAAACTGCTATACCATACTATTCTATACTATACTCTACTATGTTTTAAAGGGTTTTATCTTGTCCTATCCTTTTCACTTGGCCGCGCTGCCTTTTTTTAAAAAAAAAATTGATCGGGAATCATCAGTTGTTAATGCGAAGTACCTTATTTCTTTACTTATTTTGTTAATCTAGTTTGCAAAAAAAAAATACATTTCTTGACTTTACTCTGCTTATATTTGAAAACATTTATTGACCGTGTTACTTTCATTAGTCCCTCAACTATAGGCTCTATCGATGTTTATTTTATGTCTGTCTCTCTCCACGCCAACTGATATTTGTATAATGGCGAGTAGACACTTTAAAAATATTTTACTGCCTGGTTTTGTCGATATATATAGCCTACCCCCTTTAAACAAAACTACTATTACCCACAGACATATACTAACACCTTAATACCCATTCATATACCTATATGTATAACCATATATTTTTTTACGCAACAGGTAATGCTAGTAGAAAGACGGAGAAGGGTAAAGCGCCTCGCCCAATGGCGGAAAGCAGGACAAAGGGCGGCAAGATAGAGGCCCAGAAGCTATTTGACAAGAAAGATGGAGGCAACAAGCTACAAGACAGGGACAAAAAACAAAATAATAAGAGTACTAGAGGTGGAACTACGGTTTTGCAAGGTCGCCGAGTAGACTCAACCAGGTACAATCCATGTTTATGTTGATATCGGTCTTTATAGATATCTTTCTCTTATGATATAATATCCGTCGTGACATCTATTATCAAGATACCCACCCCTTAGTCTTGGTTGTTTTGCCTGTGATAATACTCAAATGAACATGTTATATATAATGATATTGACATTCGGATTTAGAATTCAATATTGGCCCGTCCATTTTGGGCAAGCGGGCATATATACAAGCATACAATTATATAGTTATTTCGATCGAGTACAAAATAGGGAGAGTGATTTTATTAGTCTAAATTATTTAAATCAATTGAACCTCGCCTCGCAATGAAATAGCACGTTGCGGTCTTCGTTTAAACCAACATAATTGGCGTATTTAAGTCATCTCCATAGGCGTGATAGGGCATATATGATTTGCTGATGGGTAGCACGTATATATGTACTTCTACGCAATCAAAGTCATTCTAAGGTATAATATATATAGTATAATGTAATAGTGTAGTATTATATGATATTCTAATGTCATGTCTCTGCACAGGTCACAAGTACCATCTATGGGAGGCTTTAATCGCGATAAATTCAAGAGGATGCCTATTGGTGGTTAACATATTTAGCTATTTCGATTCGGGTCGACTTGGGAACCATTGGTTGTGGCGCATGTCTTTTATACCTATTGGCGGCAATCCAGATTAATTGTTACATGGAATTAAAAAGTTAGAAATACAATCAATACCAAAGATGATAATGAGTCTAGCCTATAGGCTATGTACTCCGGTGGCACTTTCAGGGTTAGAATGCAAGAGCGTGCTGAATATAGCACCTTTAATACATATTAATATTGGCTTTTTTAAGCTGGATGTTACATCTGTTGTATCTTTTACCTTCTGTTAACTACTATATCCTGTATATAAAACTGGAAACTTAACGCGTAAAATAAAATTATTCAACCTTATCCTGAACTCTAAAATACTATTAAAGTTCATCCATTACATTACTAACAAGCAATCGCAAATGTGGATTGGCTTATGGCAATGCTGTATTGATTATGATGTATTCTTATCTTTATCTTCTCACTTTTTCTCTTGCTTCTAAAATTACATTTGTGACATTGACCTTTACGGGTACAGTTAGACTTTAGTTGTTTCCCGAGTAAACTTGTATATAGTAAGGTGGTAATCCACTAAAATAAACTATGTGGGGATTATAGTTTAGTTTTTAAACACCACCTACAAATTGGTCTTATATAGTTTTATAGGATTGTGTCTAATATCAAATAGGAGCAATCATTTCTCAATACTTGATATACATTCATGTCGAATTCATTGTTGTTTTAGATCATATTTATATCTCAATTGAATCGAATGTCTGAAGCCAATCTATTGAACTAGCCCTTTAAGCTCTATAACTTTGTATACATACAACGATGATCAGATTACGTTTGCTTTCATTTTTTTCTATATCTGTATATATATAGACTTCCTAGAGTAGTAGCATGAAGGAATGGACTGTGCTATGTTACTCTCATTTTTTTTTTCAAAATAATAATAAAGATGTTGTATACAATTATTAAACATTTAAACGTAAATTCGACCATTTTTGTTTTAAAAGTTGATGTAATGTGATCAATTGGGGCCCCTGGAAGCAATTAAAATAGAAATACTTTCATATTATATCTTACTTTAGTTATAAACCGTGATTGATTAATTAATAAGGAGTGGTAAATTATGATTGATATATTTGACATTTTGAAACAGCTAAAACAAAGTGATACATAAAAATGATAAAAGGCTGGCTAGGGACTTGGGTTTAAATAGTCAATAATAATTTTTAATTCGTATTGTATTGGTCAGTATTAGCATTTTTTCTGTTAAACAATATAAATCAAACCGATAGATAAATAGATGCAGGTGGTATCAAGAAATTACATCATGGCCCTCTCTAAACTTCTAACCCTTTATTTCCACTATAAAAAATATCAACAGGTAAATGATGTGCGATGTCCTGAAACCAACATGCAATAGATAACTATACTATACTATACTATACTATACTATACTATAGATGTGGCAATATCGGACTAGAAAAAATACGTAATGGTATACATTCGCACTACGGGTCTTTATTTTGATAGAAAACTGATCATAATCATTACAATGACTTGCTTAACCATTGCGGGCAATAAAAAAAATGAAGAACAGACTTACTACACTACACTACACTACACTACACTGGCTAACTTTAAGATGAAGGGGCCGTGACGTTCCCCGAGAGGGATAAAGGCATCAAAGAAGACCCTGTGAGCGTACTCTTCATAGAACTATTAGCTGAGGTCGGCGACATCTTCAGCTTTTTGACCCTACCCATGGGTTCCCCAAAGCTGGGTAGGGCATTAAAGGTGAAGGCAGGAGGGAGAGAGCTCGCTGGGCGTGTTTGTCTAGGTGCACCGAGATTCATCGCCATGGGCTGTGCTCCGGATCCCACCCAGGGTAAACTTGATACAGATGGCATGGAGGAGAACAAACCCATTGGCTGACCTCCAGATTCTACTGGTGATGATAAGTTAGGAGAGTACAGGTCATGTGTTATATCATTTCTATCCTTTACATTAAGGGATGACGATTTCATCGGTTGTCCACCCATCGGCTGTCCTCCCACAGACTTTTGAAGTGTGCCTGTGGGCTGGCCCCCAGGTATACCCATATTCACTCGGTTATTCATTTCCCCATCCATGGATAGCCCCATTCCTACTCCCCACAGAGAAGGCATCGAATTTAGTGAGCCCTTGGTGTTGGCCATCATAGGGTTAGGGGAAATAGTGGATAGTGAATTGAATCCACCCATAGACATTTCGGCTAGGGTTGTCATTTGAGGCGAGGATGTAGTGAGAGAGGATGACGTTTCCGGAGAAGGAGATGGTTTGGAATGCAATATGTCATTTTTTGATGGGGAGGATGATGATATAGGCTGAGAGGTTGCAGCAAGGTTGTGTTTTGGAGAAGGACCGAGAAGAGAAATGTTTGTTTGAAATTGATTCCCAGCAACTGTATTATTGATATTATTATGTGATTGTTGTGGGGATGAGGTGTCGAATCTAACGTTAGTCTGTGATATAGTTTGGGGGTCTGTGTCTATTCGCTTCTTCTTTTCGTGTAAAAATTGATGTCGCCTTAGTGTGGTAAGATCAGCAAATCGCTTGTCACAGCCAGTAAATTTGCAGGCAAATGGTTTTTCTCCCGTATGGGTACGTAGATGATTGTTCAGTTGGGAAGACGTAGTAAACCTCTTTCTGCAGTTAGTGATGGTGCATACAAACGGTTTTACACCTGTGTGGATACGCATATGACGCACCAGATCACTGGAAGTTGTGAAATTCTTACCACAATGTTCGTGGCGACAACCATATGGTCGTTCTCCCGTGTGTGTACGCATGTGTGCAGTAAGATTACTCAGGCCGGAGAATCCCTTATCGCACACCTTACACACACGTGGTTTCTCACCGGTATGTGAGCGGGTATGTGCAAGAAGGCAGTTGGCGTAGGCAAATCTCTTCCCACAGCCTACAACTTCACATTTATATGGTCTTTCTCCGGTATGTGTTCGGGTATGAGCAGCCAACACATTGGCCTGTGTGAAAGACTGGCCACACCCTGGATGTCTGCAGGCATATGGCTTCTCTCTGGTGTGTGTTTGCATATGACGAAGGAATTGTTGCAAGATAGGGAAGGTCTTGCCTGCCCGCTTGCAATTCCCCCACTTGCAAACAAAAGTTACACAGCACATCTCGCTCTTACAATGTACATCTTTAACATGCTCTGCTAAAGCAGTGGCCAAAGGAAACTCCATGCCACACCCTTCCCAAGCACACCGAGTGGGGCCAGCTGTGCTTTGTTTCTTCTGCCTTTGGTACCCACCTCCATAATTATGATCAAATCCATCGGCCCCGTACGCGGGAGTTTGTTCGTGGTCATAGTCGGTGTGTTCATAGGATGGTTCTGTACTGCCTGTGTATGAGTCCATCAAAAATGATGAGTATTGTGATGGGACGGCGTCGGAGGTGACAGTTGACTGCATGGTTTGAAAAGGAACAGGGGCTGATGAAAATAACTGTGATTGTTGCGGCCGTTGTATGGCTTGAAAGTCCGTGGTGGCCTGTAAAGGTAGTTGGGAAAACTGCAGTGAAGACTGTGTGGGCTGCATCCGCAATCGTGCCTGTTGTTGTTGCTGTTGCTGTTGCTGTTGCTGTTGTTGTTGCTGCTGTTGCTGTTGCTGTTGCTGTTGTTGTTGTTGTTGTTGTTGTTGTTGCTGTTGTTGTTGTTGTTGTTGCTGCTGCTGCTGTTGTTGTTGTTGTAACATTTGCAGTTGAGACATATTTTGTGGTTTATTCCGCTGTTGCGGTTGTGATTGAGTATTTTTAACTGTTGCCATCGGTAAGTCTGCTCGAGCCAATGGGGTGGGTGGACCCTGCAAAGAATGAAGCAAATGTTGGTTGGTAAGGGTTTCCCCCTGTTTTTGAAATGTCTGTGACACACCGCCCATATTCTGCTGCACAAGATGAGCAAGTTGTTGGGATTGTTGTTGTTGTTTATTTAAGTTTACACTCATACTTGGCCACTTTGGAGCATTATTTGACTCATAAAATTGGGGTGATCCGGACTGCAGTGTCTTAGCAAACGAGTTGTTATTGATGTTTTGTTGTTGCTTATGGAATGATTGGGCCATAACAGTGCTCTTAGGAGGCATAGAGGTGGAACCGGAATGAAGAGATAGATTGTTAGAGGATGCCTCATTCATCATAGAAGTCTTACCACTTAGCATTGTATCACCCAATAACCACAGTTGGGTGGGATGAGAATGGCCTTGGTTAGTAGGAAGAGTGGGTTGGTGAAGGGTGGAGGTGGGCTGGCAGCCGGATGTCAATTTCTGTTGAGATTGTAGTTCTTTTTCTATGCATCTTAGTTGCTGTTCTTGCCTTGCGTGGTTGTACTTTTCTTTTTGAGCCTGTTGATTTTTTGCAGCTTCCTGTTGCAGTTGTGCTAGGTTTTGTTGGCGTTGCATCTCCGCCAACGTTAAGAGCTCAGTCTGTTGTTGTTGTACGGATGCAGCGTTAGAATTTCCATCAACATTGTTTTGCATAAGCGACTGGTCGAAAGTGGACATAGATGGAAAATATGGATATTGTGGAGTAAGGAGAGGCGGAAGCTGACTAGTGTACGTAAATGGAGTAGAAAGTGCTTCCACCACAGACACCGCTTGTTGTAGCTGTGTTTGTAGTTGTGATTGTGATGCTTGTAGATAGTCTTGATTAAAACCAGTACTATCTTCTAGTAAACCTACCGAAGATAATGTTGGTGAGTTAGCTGAGTGTAATAACTGAGATGATGGTTGGGCCATCTTCCCAAGTGTTTTAGGTCAAAAAGACCTTTTAAAGGAAGTAAAGAAAGATCTGTTTATCTAAACGTATATAAAATGCCAATATAACTCCCTGTCAACGGAGTGGACGATATAAACAAGAAAGTATGTTGCCAGCTTAACAAAAAATGACATAACTGACGTTATTTAAGAAAAAACCTTTTGCTTTCTAAAATACACACTGAAGTTGATATAATTTTTGGATTTTTTTAAATATAGCCGGCAGATTTTAAATAATTTATCGTAAATAATAATTAAAAATAACAATAATAGTGAAGAAAATAGACTTGTAACACAAAAGCAAAAACAGAATTTAGAAACTCGCGCCAAAAAAAAGTGAGCTTTCACAAAAAAACATTTTGTAGCTAGCTAAGCACTGGTGCACAAAAACAGAGGAAGGCAATGTAGTTGGAGCCTCTCAGGAGTATCTGGCTCCTTAGAATATCATCTTCCATAATTTCTATATTGTTATGTAAAAAATAGAAAAAACCCCAAAAGATCCCCCTAGCCGTTTAAATAAAGTTTAAGTCTGGCATAATATCTGTACTAATGTGCTAAAAATTTATTATTTCTTAAACAAAATTTATACAATCATATTTTAAATTATACTATTATTTATTTATCGTTTAAAAAACGAGTTTTTATTTTATGCTAAAGTTTCTTCGCGCATATATTGAAAATTATTGCTTTTTGAAAAAAGAACGGGCACGTGGGCTTGTTACTATTGGTAGTTTTAAGGAGAAATATTTACCGCAGACTAGCTATCGTAAATTTAAATCATTTATACAATTGGCTTATAAGGTTTCAACTCATCATTAGATAACTTTACTTAGGTGGCACTTTAGTATCGTGATATGGGGTGCGCTCAAATGATATTGTTGGTGTGACAGGTTATAACGTTATAACGTATTATCATCCGGTAAACAGATGTTTTTGGAAATAGACTCAGTAAGCCGCGCTCAAAACAATTTATTTTAAGATTCACATTAAATTTTTGCTGCTCAAATATTATGTAATGCACACATGTTTTTTTTGTAAGAAAAATATATATTATTGTTACCCAAGAAAAAATATTTCCTTAAATAGCATTATGTTGTCTTATTTTCATTCAACCATTTTAATAGAGCAAATAAAAGATATAATACTTTATTTTAAGCTGCCCAGAGCTCACTCTCTTTTCCTTCAGCCAATAGTAAATTAATGATTACATGACGTAAAACAATCCTCCTAAACCTATGACGCATATATTGTTGTATTTTAAGCAATATATGGCGTATCTTTATGATAAGATATATCTATTAAGTTAGACATGTAATAGGATATTAAGTTAGTCAAGGAGAATATTTTTCAAATATTTAACTAAATATGGAAATCTAGTAGTTTATGATAAAGACTTAATAACGGTAGCTGGCTTCCCTAATGGATAATATTGTAAGTTTTGTGTATTTGAATTTTTATCAAAAATAAACAAACATTTAGAATTAGTATCACTATTTTAGTATTAATGATAATCAACAAGCGTACAGCCCTACATCTTTTCTTTAATAAAAAGCAATGGCAGTAATTTTGCTCAGATCCATAAGAAATATTTAGGGATTCCTCGGTAATTGATTCACGTAAGCCTACTTAGAAATGCACAATGATTGTACGATTACTGATATTGATTCACTTATTTTCCGGAAAGGGCAATTAATCTCAGACCAAATCAAACGGGTGGTAGATAAGAAATTTCTTATGGTCTTTTTAAAATATTGAAAATATTTATCTTTCTAAAAAAAAAATATGTAGCATATGAAGCTAGACTCGGGTGAACATGGCACTTGCCTCTCGATTGATTAGTAAACCAATAAGGTTTTAAGTTATCCTATGTAGATCCTAGCTCTGATTGCATGCCTTTTGCGGCGCTTCCATTGTTTAATTCTTGTGATGTAAGCTAATCCAATCAAAATAATTTTAACTCGGGAATCGGAATCCGAGTTATTATTGGTACTAATTAAAAATAAGACAATCGGATATGTACACGCAATGCATATCCAGATATCCATATAAAGATTATGTCGAATGATGTACAAAAAGAGTAACAACAGGAATACCATGTTTTAGTTGGTTTCAACATTAATTAATTATTTCGAAAAACTGCTGCTATATAATGTTATGTGAAATCAGGCTAATTATGAAGAATACTACACTTCAATATAGTAGGCGTAGTTGTCGAATATAGTTTCCTATATACAACATGGTGAAAATAGATAGTTGTAACTAATTAACTAATTAATGAATGATGGATTATTAATCATCTTGCCAAGTAGTCATTCAATTACTAGATTGTTTAGTAGTTTACATATGGTATGCTATATTTATGAATATATAGCATCTCTGCAGCAAGACCCACATTCTTGGTTGTGCAATGATAATGATTAAAGTTCGTTCGTTTTTAATAAGATGGCCGGCTTGCCATTATTGACTGTAATACAGAACAAATTGATGAAATCATGACTATAACACATGCTGAGATCAACAGTATAGATAGTTGATTGTCTGTGGTATGTTAGCCTTGCATAATGGTGAGGTTCAGTAAAAGTGAGGAGTGTGTATAATTTTACACTGTAATCCGTCTCCTTTCTGAAAACTCTGGAGGTATCCCGAGTTGAGTAGCAGAGATATCTTGAGCACTTGTCATTATGACTACTTCCTAAACACTAAGTTTATTCTGTTACTAGAAGTACTTAAAAAAATGATTCCGGAATTATGTAAGCCATAATTGCTAATTTATTTATGAATTGCAGTCAGATATATATACCCTAGTTTAGGGGCTTATCTTTTAAAATTTAGCCCGAGTTAATTAGAAGTATTCTAGATAAATCTGTTAAGTAAACAAAGTTTGTTACTATAGATAATAGATATAATATATACTATATTGTTTTGTTAAATAAAACGTCTAACATTATATTTCTAATAATAATATATTTATCAATAACAAATACTATATAAAACTGACAAAATATTATTAATGTCTTTCCGAAAAGCGAAGTATTGGTCATAATGTTTCTGGAAGCCAATACGATCCAGCCAGTGCACGTAGTAAGCCACTATAATCCAACCGGTGCATGTAGTAAGCCACTATAATCCAACCGGTGCACGTAGTAAGCCACTATAACCTATAACCGGTGCATGTAGTAAGCCAATATAATTCAGCCAGTGCTCATCAAACTATTTAATAAATCTACTATTTCTACGATATTATAAAATTTGTCTGACATAATCTCCCAATGTTTATTACATTAAATATGGTTTTGTAAACCAAGGGAATAACTTAATAATATATACCTCTTACTGCATGTTGGAGTTTTGTTTAAATGTTCTTAATTTGGTCATATATAGGAATGCAAATGACGTGGACATTTTTCATTGTACTTGTTTTTATCAAGTTTTAAAAGGTATATTGTTCTTTAGGTTAGAATGGCAGGAGGTAAGTTTTAGTTATGAATAAGTACTACCAAGATTATCCCTTTGGATTATCCTGTATCAAGAGACTATATATCATGTTCACCGACTTGTTGTTAGGTCACCACGATTATTTAGAACCCAGTGTAAGTAACATTACTTTAGAAAATAAAAATTGTTGGAGCTTAAATGTGCAGTTAGCAGCTTCCAATTGGTTGAAAATATTGGCAAAAATCACAAATGAAATGTTAGAACTAATTATAACGGTCGAGGTTTAGTTTAGCAATTGAATCTTTTTCTTGGTGTAGCATGATTTAAATGCTTCCAAATACCTACCTTTTTAGCACTTAATATTATGTTCTAACACTAGATGCTAAGTGATTACACTACTATCTCAGGGTGGTTCCATATATATCTATTTATCTATCAGTGAGTTCATGCAATATGGGCAGATTGCTGCCCGCCTAGTCTCTGGCATAAAGAGTGGTTAGCCCTACATCGTATGGATCATTCCAAATTTTTGAGAATAATAAGTAGAGACAGGAACAGGAGTGCTCCTGTGACCTATATTTGTGTAGAGGGAGGGAGAATACCAAATTAGGATGCACTTTTAACGTGCCCCCTTTGTATAACCGGAGTACAGATTGGCTAAGACACGTTTTTAATATCGAGCAAGTCGACAGAACTTGCCATAGGCAGGATGTCTAAGAAAAATAACCATAATATAAATTTAATTTAAAGAATCCATAGTAGCACAAATAAAAAAGACAAGTTATAGTGATATAGGCCACCAAACTGTCTTTAACGTACACTGGCTCTTGGAATGTGCAATGTCTAGGTTATAAATTCATACTCAGGATACTGAGGCTTAAGATTATTAAGTAAATAGCCTTACTCATTTTATAACAATATAAAAATAGTAAATGCAAAACTCAATTGTGAGGTAAAACATAGACGTACTAATAGGGAATTCACATGCTACGTTATGTATATTTCATAGGATACTCATGAAGACATAAGACTAGTGAGTTTATAAGGAATATAAGGGAGATCTTACAATATTTACGTGGGTTCTGGTATTTAATTCAAATTAGTTTTGGCCATAACATAAAGTAAATCATTGTCAATATAGATCTAAATACTAGTTTGTCATCTTTCCATACATGCTTGTAATCAGATACAAAAGTCATAGATTAGCTGTTGATCAAAATTGACCAATAATTCAATCAAAATCAGATTTGACCAAAGATGTCATTAATCTTGCCATTATTATCACCATCTTACAAGGTCAAATTCTGACCCATCAGCCCATATAATAGCACTTATACAAGTATCAGTCCACTTGAAGCAATAATTTTATAGTAATTTATTAACAAATCAATCAAGGAGTGCTAATTAAAATCTTTGAGAAGAAGGAAAAAATCATAAGCAATATGTGACAATTATTTTTTTAAAAACTCTTTGACTTAATTGCTAGATTAATTAGTCATTCACTTATACAAACCAATAGATCTATAGTAACTTTACCATTGATGCAAAATAAGCATGTCCATCTTTATCTCACTCCTCTATCTAGCTCTTTGTTTCTTAGCAGCTTGCTCTATCTTAGGGATACTCTCACCAGCTGAGTATTACTTGTAAGCTTACGTAAATAACTGAGTTGATGGAACAATGTTACTGTTTGATTGGAATAAAATAGGACAAGATTATGCCTTGGATTTTCTAATCATACAGCATGATTCACATGATAGATTAACATGTCCTTCCTACAGTTGTTTTTGACCTCTTATGAGTAGGAAAATTTTAATGAGACTAATTATGGTGGACTGATACTCGTATAAATTTAATTAATTCTTTAATAGTAGGCCAATATTTGGCCTTTTTTGAGTAGGATGATAATGACAAGATTAATTCTAGTGGACTGATGCACATTTAAATTTAATTACATTCTTTAATAGTAGGCCAAGATTTGGCCTCTTGAGTAATAATGACAAGATTAATTCTGGTGGGCTGACGCACGTAACAATCTAATTACATAGGTTAATAGTAGCTATGGCCGTAAAGTGGATCAAAAGAAGCTCAGTCCTCTGAGCTCGTAGATCTAAATGTATCTATCATTCGAGGCTGACTTAAGATTGATATCTACTGAATAGAGTATTGTCAGGTGAAACGAAATCTAAAAAAGATGATTCTACAAAGTCGGAAGAGAGTGAAACTTCCACTTTCTTGTCAGTTCTTATGAACTAAGCGTAAATGATGGGAATGAATAAAAGCTTACATTTTGGTAATGTCATATTCGAAAGAGCATGGCATTTGGTTTCTAGTCATATTTAAATTTTTAAAAAGACCGTTTTCAGTGTATACACAGTATTTAGTCTTGTTTAAAACTTTCAGTCCTTGATACAGAATCAAGTTTTGGTTTTATAGTTGTGGTCCAAATGACCGTTCAGCAGCTAGTAATTATAGTCATGACGACTAGCTAAGTATTGGATTAAAGCTTATATTCACTTTTTAAGGGTTTGTTTCTATATAATATTAGCACTTCTAACTGTACGGTTTTGCTTTGGGCTTTCCTGTGCACCAGTATGGGGTTTGACCGATATGTATGAAGCATCATTTATGATCCCCTAATACTTAACTTACAACTAGATTGGTTTCCTAGTATGTATTATGGTTTAACTCGCATAAAATGAAATACCAGATAAATGTTGAACATGTCAATATGAATGTCTATATATAAATAGTAAGATTTTAATAACGATAAAAATATCAATAATAAGTGTCACTACTAAAATAATGAACATTGCATAAAGGTCATTACTACAAATTATTGGAAATAGGACTAGTATCTGGTGTACTGAGTTCTATCAAGTAGTCGTCGTCAAGTAAAGGACAAGCTAAAGCCCTTGTTAGCTGCCTTTGCATTTTTTTCTGATGTTCAATGAAGGAAGCGTTTAGCTTCTTACTTGGCGATTTATTGTATATATAATAACTGTGATCTACAATGTGCATGTGTATATATAGTTACGATATTATTATTGTAAGAAGAATTGCAATCAGACTCAACTAGTCAGCCTTCCAGTAAAATATCTGAATTATCTACTTCAAACTCTTTGACAACTATAGACATAGTATAAAAAACATAAAACTCATAAATTAAACATATATTGATAACTGAGAACCGTAAATTTTAATGACTGAGAACAGCGTTTATTATTGGTTGTTTTTGCTCTTTATACTTTCTCCGATCCTATCTGATAATTCAATTCTAATGTATCCTTACTAACATGGCTCTTAGATAACTACCTCATTGGTTTAACTGCTCGCATAATATGTATTGACAAATCAATTTACCAGATTGAAAGCATTATGCAATTAAAAAACGTTATGCAATTAACTAACATTGAACCGATCACAAAAATTGATTGTTATCAGTAAAAAAGAAACACTGAATATTAAGTTAATTACATATTTTTTTTTAAATCTATAATGTCCCCCTGAAAATCATAATGGTAAGAGTCTAGCCAGTTATTTAGGATGGCACAAACTGAACTCAAACAACACCAGCGTTCACAATAGTGAAACCAATGGGATGGCTTGCCGCTACAATACCTCATTAGGATTGAACAAATAACAGCCCTGTTTAAAGTAAGGCATTTTGTTGGTATAACCTAACCCAAATGCGTAAAATAGCTTTTTGAATATTATTAGCCAATCATTACGATTGAGATGTGAATTCGCCCGTTAGGTTAAATGTATAGTATTAATTTAGCGGCGGATTGTTGTATATCAAAAGGATATGGACATTTAAACATATAAACATATTTTGAGACCCTATAACTAGACATATGTGTGTATACATCATGTTTTGATTGAGGAGAAAGAGGATTTTAATTTAGTATATTATAATTGTATAGAGAGTGTTAAGAATGAATGTTTTTGAAGATCAAAGTGGTCCCTCTGGCTCCCTTCACCTGGAATTACAGGTATGTTTTGCTATAAAATCTTCTTTACCAGACCTCTATAAGAGAGATGGTAGTTAATTTGATGTTTGTTTTTTGTTATTCCAAAGGCACGCACTTCAGATATTTAGGCTTTAAATTTTAAAGTAATAGGACTTATGAAACATCAAAATCTGCTAAGACACTTACATATTTATTTGTATATACTTACGGACAAAAATACACACTTAAACTTAGCATTCAATTAGTCAGCGAGATGTTTTATAGGTATACGTACATACTCAATCTGCACATATACATATATACAGGGGGATGAAAAAAACTGTTACGTTTGGGAACACAACTGCCTGCCCACCAGCCTTTATACCCAAATTTACACTTTAATTCTGTATCATTTGTTCCAACACTTCATCGTATACATCACATAACCAAATCTTCTTGAAAATACCCTTAACAGAAGTTGGGACTAGACGGTGGTCTGTTTAATTTGCAACATGGTACTGAAGAAGATGAAGTTGACGAAGTTGACATGGAAAGGCACACTGCCTTAAGACGAATGCTGGCTGGTAAGATAATTGATATATATGTAGTAGTACGCGATTAAATCAATACCTGTCTTTATATGCGCATGTAAACGATGATATTGTAATGCCGAATTGATATTATATGGTATATTTAAGTGTGTTTTTAAGCTGGAGAGTGGGTACTAGGTAAATCCTTTGTATGTATGTACTTTTAGGCAGGGATATATATATGGGGCGAATGACAGACATATGCTTATATGGGGTCATACTTATTTTCTTTAACATGTATGCATGCAAGTGGGGGCTGGATGTCTACTGACATTTGATACGGAAGCACCTGATTGTTGAGAAAGAGAGTGCAATTGAGGGGGTAGCTGTTGTCACATACACATATCTATTAGCACACACCGGGACACGCCAACATTTTCATGTCAATAGGATTGAATGCAATTTCAGCCAGGAATAGGTCTTTACTCCTTCCTTCTATCCATAGATATATTTATCTTGCTACCATTATCTCACCTTCTACACTTGCATTATATACCACTTCCTTTCTTTCTCTAATTGCTTCCCTCGTTGGTCGTTCAGATATCCCAGAGGAAGATTCCATGCTCTCCCCTGACGAGGATGAGGATACAGATCTTTCTCATTACCATGATAACACCCAGAACAATGGGTTGCTGACAGATGGCCAATCGATGACTGCATCAGGTGTAAACGATAGCAACGGTAGCAATTTTAGTTATCCCGAGTATACCATGGCCGACCATGGGAGGGGAAAGGAGGTGGAAGAGAGTAGTGAAATAGAGACAGGGGGAGATTCGTGGACTGAAAGTGGAGTGGCTGGCTCGATGTATGATCAAATACAACAGCAAGTAGACATGGTAAATATGACCGAATATGAGGGGAAGTTAGAAATTCGTGATCGTGATAACTATGGAGATGGATACAGTTTGGGTACGTCAAATGATTCTGTTTCACAATTTGAGGTCGTTTCTACTGCGATACAGGGGCATATTCCAAATACGTTTCAAAAGGAGAATCTATATATGCCACAGAGGGAAGTGAGGGATACACATATGGATTATCTAAACCAATCCCGCCAATTAGAACCCGCAAGAGATGTAGAAGAGGATATGGAGAATAGTATAACGGATTATAGAGACAGGCATCTATTGTCATCGATAGATTCTGAGTTTAAAGAAGAGAATGAGGGAGAGGAGGGAAATAGAGTAGAGCAGGAGATAGAAGGAGATTCTGATCTGGCTGGATCGGTGTCATATGATTGGCTGGATAAAAATATCTCCAGGGACAGCGTAGATATGGGGCCGAGTGGTGCGGGATATAGTCATAATGATTCGATCACCGATGGTGAAAATAATAGTGGGTCTATGTTTACTCGCCATGGCAGTGCCATCATTATGGAGTCAGAGCAGACTGTGCCAATGAAAATTGGTAAAGATACGTCACATTTACCAATTATTCCCAATAGGGATATGCCATCTATTGGAAGATCCGCCGATATTCCCTTCTTTACCCAATCAAGAGAGTTCTCTGCTGCCAATCAGAATCTGCCTCCGGCCCGGCCCGAAAAGTTGGGCACAAACCAACCTACCTTTAAGGATGACTTCAAAGAAAAGGACCCACACTACAATGAAAAAAACACCATCATCGACACCTCTCAGTTAGTATCTTTACAACAGGATCGCCAACAAATCTATGGCAATGGAAAAGAAAATATTGTAAATATTGACCAGCCTGGGGTTGACGGTAGTGAATATCGTTCGTTTGAGATGATTGACGCTGTAGATGAAACATACGAACAGAACCTGAACCTGCAGATTAGTGGGGTAACAGATGATCTTAGTTTTAGTGACTTGGATGGTACAGGGGTGGGTATGCATAACTTGGGGTCCATCAGTAACTACAGTGGATCGGATATAAGCCTAAATTTAAGTATAGATGTGGTAGAGGAGAACGAGAACATAGGGACAGAGAATAATGATATGTGGTTGGAGCCAGCTAAGAAAATTGGGACTGGACCGGGGAAACACAGGATAACACAAGACCTAAGGGAGAGAGAGGTAGTTGAGGAAGAAGATAAAAGGGAACAACACACAGAGAAATATAGAGAAGAGGAAGTACAACACCGAGACATAGGCATGCGAGAATCAACTGGTATGAATCAGTCAGGTGAGTGTAGAGAGTATTCTACCCTTTTATGTTACCATTTATTAGCATAGGACTTTAACGTAGCGGGTGAAAAGAGATACATATTATTAGTAGATTGGTTACATTATTACAGATAAACCTAAGTAAAATATATATCTTCTTGCTTGTGCGTATCGAACTCCAAAGTTATCATACAGCATTTTCGTTATAGGTGTACTATATATATATATATATATATATAGTATTGCCCCCGGCCACATATCTGTACATATACATACACTATAATCTACGCTATATACTACCTCGTACACCATACACCACACTACACCATATACTATACCCCATGCCCTACTGCCCGCTCGCCCACTTTACACCACATAACTTATTTATTCTAACATGCACCATCACCACACTACCACCCACCCCACTGCAACAACCAACCTACAGAGGTCATTCCTGAGTCCCAGGCCCAGATTACTCAAGTTTTTTTCAACCAATTACTTCAAGGTACCTCCCAACACTCACCAAATCACAACTCATCTCCTATTCACCCTGTCAACGCAGCCAGTCAGACCAACGTACGGAAAAGTACCAATCAAGATAGAAGGAAAACAGACGTCATTCCAGAATTTAACTTTCATAAGGCCTCTTCTGGTATTCCTGAGGTCATTAGCCCTAATATGAAAGGGGAAAAGGCTCATCATGATTATATAGCATTAGCCGAGGCGGGGCCTAAGAGTGCGCCTCTATTACGTAGAGCGAGTAATAAATCGCATATCCAGTCAAAGGAATACCCTAAAGATAAGCCCGGGTTCCTGAAACCGCTACTATTGGAAACTGAAGAAGAAATTCATGTCGATCAAAAGACACCTAGCCAAGAGATTGCACCGAAAAAGGGAGGTATAGATAGGTTAGATAGAGGTTATTCAGAGGAATTGCCAGAGGGAAAGACAGATGAAGACAATGTCAAGTATTCTAATGGGGCTCTCTTGGACAGTAAAAAAAATGGTAAATGGGGGGAGTTTGACGGGCTAGATTTAGCTGGGATTGGGCTGGGAGGTAGAAATACAGGAAGGGCCTCCTTACCTCCTATGGCTACTACTACATCCCCTGGGTAAGGCTTTGTAAATGATGTATGTGTATTTTGTATGTGTATGTATATGTATATGTATGTGTATGTGTATGGTGTATGTATATGTTTATGTGAATGCATGTGTGCATGTGTGCATGTATATATATGCATATGTATGTGTATGTGTATGTGTGTGTGTATGTATATGTGTATGTGTATATGTATATGTATGTATGTGTATGTGTATGTGTATGTGTCTGTGT
>NAOQ01000168.1:0-14644 GCA_002751075.1 Ichthyophonus hoferi | reverse complement strand
AAAAAAAAAAAAAAAAAAAAAAAAAAAAAATTGGTCCCTAGTTACATATAATATTTAATGGCTGCTGGACTCTCTACTATCGGTGGTATTAGTATGCTATACATATATTGTCTATCTAATAATTGTTTATTTCTTGCCCATAAAAAATGTTTGATAAGTGTGTTCTTGTTTGTGATTTTAAGATAATGATGAGAAACATAATTATGGGATAAAGGCATGGTTTTTGTTTTATTAACCTCTATGACCTCTATGAATGTGGCTATGTAAGACATAGAATGAAAGAATAAATATCCTGTTAGCTAAATAGATATATATTCATGAACCAGTCGAAATATAACAACCTCAAACGAAGACGAAAATATTAGGGAATAGCAACTAGGTAAAGTCAACGGTTATAGGAAACATGATGAAATACAATTGGGTGCATCTACAGATCAAAAATGATATGCACTAATCATATTTGAATGTTATTTTTTATCTTCTCTTCCTTATAGGCTACCTAGGGAAACTTGGTGTCGAGGTAGCAAGGCCTGGGCTGCACATGGCCTTCAATTGGTTGACTTTGGTCGCAGTCTAGATTTGAGGTACGAGGCCCTTTCCCTTCATGACTTCATTGAATATTGCCCAATTATTCCTGTCTATCTTGGAATACTATTATTCTACCGTTTGATCCACACTCTTGATTGGCTTTTAATCATTTGAGATTTTAGTGATTGGAATATTCCCACTATCTGTATCTTAATTTTTGATTATTCTAGCTTTGTTTGCAATTTTTGCCTATCAACTCTATTATATGGATTATCTGGGATGTACATATATATATATTGGCTACAAAACTACCAAAATTTAAAAATATTATGAAAATGAAGAGGTAGTAGCTGTGTTTAAGAAGAAAGGAAAGGAGGCGATACGTATCCAACATATTATTATACATACTATACTACTATTGTATTATTACCTTATCTTACATATTATTATGCATACTATACTACTATTGTACTATTACCCTATCCTGCATATTATTATACATACTATATTTCTATTGTACTATTACCCTATCCTGCATATTATTATACATACTATATTACTATAGACGAGATATTTTTGGAATACTGGAACACTGTATGGTAAGTATAAGTATGTTAATATATAGACGGCCGTGTATGTATCCAGAATGTACCCAGCAGATTGTATGTTTGAAGGATCCTCCCGCACAGAAGGCTTTGTGTGTGTCGAAATGGCTAATAACAAACCATGGAGGTTCCAGGTACGTACGCTCTCCTATCATGCTCTTTTCTTGTTCTTGTTCGTGGTCTTTTAACATCTATGATACTGTTTGTCTTTTTTATTTGATCTTCTATCATCCATTTGTTTTGCCTCATTTACGTTTAATAATTAAATGAGGCTTCTTCTCCCAACTTATTCTTCCTGTTCCTTTTATATATAATGTTTTCTACCAACACCAACACACATTTCCCCATATATACACGTACACATACACACACGGCTATATAGGCAGACACATATGGTTTACTAGGCACAGTGTATGTCATGCTACGGGGAAGCTACATGGCAGTGGAGTGCAAAGATGGTCGCTGGCAGCCTGGAAGCCTTGGTCTAACCAGGTAGGATCGGTGAATCAGGTATCATATATACATATACAGCTGATGTTTGTTGAAGATAAACATGTTTGTGTATATTTATGTGTATGTGTATGTGTATATGTAGATATATATATATATGCACTAATTTGTGTGTGTAACTGAAGATACGATGAGGTAAATTGATATATATATATATATTGGTAATAAAGGTTACGTCTTTTTATATCTGTGACCTTTCCATAGTAAGTATTTATGTTTACATCTATAAAAGTATTTATTTTCTGACGGTATATATAGTAGGTAAATAAATGCAACTTTTCTCCTTTCTTGCAATCCTCATCACCAGAACATTACATTACGTAAGCATTATATAAAAATGTCAAACATATGTGTTATGGCAAAGCCAAATACATGCTATCCCTATAGTAATCTAAGCCCATTATCTAACGACTATATATATAAAAACTTGTTATCTTAACACCATGCACACTCATTGGTAGAAGGTCACTCGGCCAAGAACTATACCAACAACTATTTGACGATCTCTTGAATACCCCTGCCGCTGCACCCAATGGATTGGGCTCCCGAGGGACCCATCTATTGGCACACCGGAGAAAGTTTGAACAGTGCCTAGTTTCGCACTGCACCGGATTGGGAAATGCTAGAGCTGTAGCAGACGCATTACAAAGGCAGACTATCTTCTTGCATTCATGGTTTAGATCAAAGGCTAGAAAGTGAATTTAGGTAGCTTGGGTAGGTAGTGGTGGTGGTGACGTGGAAAATATTTTCCAGATTATATAGTAAGGATATGGTAAAGAAAAGATGTGATGGTAGCGATAGCATATAACATAATTCGACAAACATACATATACGCCTAGTACCCTGAGTGGATAGACTGTAATAGGGTTGTGATTGGCTTCTACTATATATAAAATAGGGATTTGTTTTACTTCGCATGCAAAATTTGTCACTTGGCTCTGCTGTCTAAGCTTAACGTGTGTATATGTAGATATATATTAATATAGCTAGAAAAAATGATGCTTTAAAATTAAAATAGAGAACACAGACGTTTGTATCAATATGTAAAATTAATAAGTAATAAAATGCAGTTTGGTTCTGGTTGGTATTGAGGCACACCTGTCAGTAACAAGAGCGCCATGTATTTAACTTGAAAAAAATGTTGTTATATTAGGCTAGTGCGTGTTTAAGTTTAGATCAACAGATTTTCATTCTTAGACAAATGTGGGTGATTACTTGTTCTCACAACCCATATACTCATATATATGAATTTTTAATAGTTAATTCAATATGCAACTTATTTGTTAGTATTGATTGATGATAGAAATTTGATGGCTGACACTAGCACTAGAAACATTTTGACTACAGAACACTAGAGAATGATACCATCTTAAAATAAGCCATTAATGGCAACACGCCACCCGGACCGCCTACAACACGCTCAGGTCTAAGCAACCACCACTTGGCTATAACCTATTATATCACTATGTCGCATGAATAACTGTGGCCCAGTTCTATTTCACTTCATTGAACATGACGACTGATCTAGCATCGCCTGACAGTTGAAACGACAGATTTTCCCATGTCTGGTCATTTTCTACACATCAACAAACCAACTTAGTTCAGAGGACAATTTTAAGCTTACGAAAGAACATGGAACCCCAACACGTGCTAAGGTTCTTAGTATCACAGACTTTTATAAGAAAGAAGTAATAGAACGACAAGAAATCTGGTCCATACACAGTACATCGATAACATATTTAAACCTACACTTCAAGTACTATTGAGGTACTCCTTGTCTATTTCAGATGACTATTCCGGGTCCGACGAAGCTACTGATTCGAAATCAGTGAAGGTCGACTCCTCCCAAGCTAGAACTTGTCGGACCCGGAAGACTTATCTGAAATTGACGAGGAGTACCTTGATACTAACAGTTTTACTGGTTTTAGGTTTCTTTCTTCTTTCCTTTGTCCTTATGCAACTAGGCCAAAGAGTAAGTGTCTTGGGGGCGCCTGTATCAAGCAGTTAGTCACAGCATCCTACGTTGATTTTCCTAACGAAATAGATGTCATAGACAACGTCACAGATCTGTAACCTATATTCGTTTAGATGGAAAGAGAATAACAAATTAAAGGGCGCTTAAAAGTTTCATTCTTCGTAAAAGGAGTAAAGATATATTAAGACATAATTTTTTCATTAAACAAGTTGGCAGGACCTGCCTTGGGAAAGATTCCTAAGCAATGAATTACCTCATCTGGACTCCAAAACATGTTCAATAATATCTGTTAATAGTAATAAATGATTATGACTATCTAAAGAAATACCAATTTAATTAAATACTCCTGTTTTATTAACTAGTATAAATTATAAAATTCTAATACAAATAATTTAATATGATGACCTTTCATAAATTATTTTTTTAAAAAAAAAATACGTGGTAGTCAATTTGCATGCGTAAGAGGAAATTTCCATTTTGGTACAAAACGATACCTTTAATTCTTTTGTTTGTACTTTTTTGTGGCGTAAGCATTAGACTTGCCAATATGGTATATTTTATTCTATTTTATTCTATTTTATTAGCAGAATAAACCTCGACACCCAATATAACATTTTTAAATAAATTGCGCTTTTTCTTTTTTTGCGTTGTCATGAATTACCTGTGTCATTTACTATGCATGGCTATTAGGAAATCTTTTACTTGAATTAATGTATCCTAAATTAGGTAAAAGGCAAAACATATATATTTGTTTTATATTCTCCAATGAAACGGCTTTATGTTTTATCCTGAGAGCCTAATTTTATCTTGGATCGAATGAAACACTGCTTGGAGCGATTAATCAGCAATTACCTTACTACAATTAATTAAAGATAAGCCCCAATTGAAATCGCTAATCATTGAGTAAATATTAGTTAAAAAGATTAATCAGCTATTTAAGCCAATTGAAGTAATTAATGAAAACTAATAGCCAATTGAAGCTATTATTCAAAACGATATGAGAGGTTATTAAAATTAATCGACCAAATTGATCGAAGATTAACGTAACAGTATTATTATATAACCTAAATAAAGTTCGTTTTCGTTTGTAGATGTTTCTCAAATAATTTATAGTAAGTGTTTACTAAATCTAACCCTTATTTACTGTAGAAGTAGAAGTAGAGTTTTATTCCAGGTGGAAGGGCATTATATTGTCACCAAAGATCTAGATAAACATTTTTTCTTCATTTTGTCTGTTTGTTTATGTTATCTATTTCTCTGTGAGTCTCTCTGGGTGTCTATGTTTATGTCGTTTACTCTTCTATTTCTTTTTCTCTCCTTCATTCTCTCATTTTTAACAAGTTCTTTTATTTTCACAAGTTGTATTATATTTACTTTTAAAATTGGGTTTTTTTCTAGCATTAGAGCATTCTTAATGTCTTACTTGTCTTACTTGTTCTTTGTCTCTTTGCTTTATTTTATTTTTTTCTGGGTATAGCTTACACGATGCCCTTCATATTCTCCCTATTCCTTTTTACTATTGTATGGCGGTTACTTTTTTTTTTCTTATTGTATTATCTTTTCTCATTGGCTTTACTTAAGTATTTTACTGATGTTTTATACTTGACCCTTTTATATTGGGAATTAAGTCATTATCTTGTCTTCGATATAATAATATCTTGTACAGCATCAATCCTACCCTCAGTACACTATAAACATGACCAAGACGGCCCTTGTTATTCTGGCCCCTGGCGCTGAAGAGCTGGAAACCATTGCCGTTGTGGATGTACTACGACGTGGAGAGGTAAGCTGGATAAAAGTGTATGGATATTGAATTAATCGGATATGGATGTATATGTATAAGGTGTGTGCATTTACACATTTATATTAATATATTCTCTCCGTTTAAGTTTCCGTTGTTTATTGTATATATTTTTATATATTATAACTTTTTTTATGGGATGTATGTTATGTATTTAAAAATACTTGTGCTAGGTTGTATTTATGCTTGTAAGTATTGTCATACCCAACGGTATGTTATCATCTATTAAACATCATTGCGTATAGGTTATATGCTCCCATATACATATGTCTATGAACCATTCTTTTGGAGTTTTATACTATGCCATTATTAGGTAGACGTATCTTTGTTTAGTCAATTTGTTTACTTTAGTACAGTCAGTGTATACATCATTGCCTTTCTATACTGTTACATACCAATCAATTTCCATTTCATTTCATTGCATGTCGCTACTCGTTTTTATGTGCTTGCGTTTTTATTGTATACCATTTCCTTAACGTATGTTATACTTTATAACGTTTGTAGGTAAAGGTGACGCTGGCCGGCCTAATGGGTCCTGAGCCTGTGACCTGTAGTCGTGGTGTTGTCCTAGTACCTGATGTCAGCCTGGATGCTGCGACGGAGAGGGTAAGGGAAAGAAAAGGAGAGGAGTGGGGAGAGAGAGAGAATGGCAGTGATTGGTTAAGAAATATAGTTAGTGTTGGCCGTGTTATAGGGTGTGGGTGTATTGGGCAAGCTTAGAGATTCTGTATGACTGCTTCACTGTTTCTGTTTTAATTATGAGTTATTAAATAATTAAATACACATTAAAATTGGGTTAGTTGTATTTTTGTAACTGTTGGTGTCAATAACTCCCTTCCAATCATAGCTGGGATTATAAGAGTAAGTATCAGGAGTATTTAAAGATACAACATAGAAATACTTTGCCATAATGAGTCATTATGATATTGTTGGTAATGTGACACACAGTCTGGTGTATAGGCCAATGGGCAATAGGGATGAGAGTGGAGAAAGAAGGTAATTTATGGTTCTTGGTTGCGATGAATACTATTTATTAGCCAATCTCTTATCTAGTTCTATATAATAGTTATTATATTTTTATCGAATTTGGTAAGAAAAAGATATTATGCAAGTTAAATTGTTGTTGTATGCAAGGTATGTTAATATAGAGTAATACATGGGCTTATTCTACATTATACTTACTACCATATAGGGGCCTTACGACCTGGTAGTCCTTCCTGGCGGTATGGGTGGTGCTTTGGCTAATGCTGAGGTAACTTCTAACTTGTAATCTATGTATACTTACGCGGGAACAATTATTTTGCATCTGTATTTTTTTTGGTAGTCAGTATGTGTCTGTATATATTTTGCTATCAGAATAGGCAATATTACTATTTGGACGTTGCTGGATAAATCTATCGACATTTACTTAATTATGTAAATTGGAATTGACCTACTGAATTATTTAAATTAAAAATATTGTTTTGGTTTGGTCTGGTTGACTCACAGTACTAAAACTACTTACCATCCCTTGTTGTTACTTGCCCTAACATTTATAATGTGGGATTGGGAGAAAAACCTGATTTTGAAATAATAGCCAGAGAAAATGGAAATATGCAATTTGGGAAGAGAAAGCCAGATATTGTATAAGCATAAGAAAAAGATATGCATAACTCGGTAATTTGACTGTAGATCAGGATGAGAAATGGAGATTAGATGTAGGGAGAGAAAGAGAAAATAAAAAGGGGAAATACATTGGTATAACTGATAAATAACATATATATTTATTTTCTGATCACCAGTCAAAGAAAGTTGGAGATATTCTAAGGGAGCAAGAAGAAAATAATCGTTATATTGGTGCTATCTGTGCAGGTCAGTACAACTAATTGCACCTTATTGGTTTCACACTTGCACGCACATACGCCTCATGTCTGCATGTATACTTGAATATATGTTGACTTGAAGAGGTAAACCTATGTATATGTGCGATATATATATATATATATGTGTGTGACTCTCTGAAAGTGCAATGCTATATCAAATAGACTATACATTACCAATCTCCTTCATACTGTGCCCGTTGTTACTCTCATGGAAGAAAACAATTTAATTGCATGCTTCTTGTGGTGAGATGCAGTCTTTCCACCACTATCTTTTCACATGCCCATGTTCAAATACTAATAGACTTCGGCAGCATATACCATGGGATATTGTGTGTACATTTTTGTGTACATTTTTCTTGAAAGCTTGCCCATGGTTTGGTATTTTATACTACTCCTCTTTACATTTGTGTTTTTTTTCTCGTTAGGTTCAATTATATATTTACTTTTTTAGTTTATTGATTATCTTTATTTGGACAAGTTTGTGCCCACCTTATCCCTCCTACACTTATACTCATACATTTATCTATTAATAGTAAGGGGGATAGTAGTATATTCGTGGTCCTCGCGCTTTCTTCATCCTTCTATTGCATTGTCACATACACATAAATGCAAAAACTATATAGTATACACTAATTAATATTTTAATGTTCCACGGTGATTGGCACAGGTCCTCTAGCTCTAGGTACACATAAGATTGTGGCTGGTAGGCGTATTACCTCTCATCCCTCTGTCAAAGACCAACTTGTGGCCTATGGTATGTGTTGTATGTAAGGTGTAGGGTAAAGGTGTATTACTATGAATATATGAGTTGCTGGGTAGTTGGGAAGTATGAAAAAAGTAAAGAAAGAAAAATTTAACATTTACCAGATAATAATAGATAAAAGATATGTATAATGTGAGACAAACAGTATTGATTTGGTTGGATATAGTAGGTGCTGTAGTGGGTGAATGTGAGTTTAAGGATGAGGTATATCCGAAGTGTGCATTAATGCATGGTTTGTGTAACTGATTACTTAATAAGGTGAAAGGGGGGTTTTATTGGGAGGAAATGAGTCAGGCTGTAATATTATCTGAACTAATTACTATAGGTCAGTTCATTGTTAACCAATTATTGATATCCAATAATAGCATACGCTCATACGCTTGGATATTATATAATGACTGTGTTTCAATAACTTTATACTGCGGCCATACCATTATACTATCATACATAAGTGCACATAACACATACATAACTTTAATGATAATAACATACAACCCACCCCTAGGCTTCTACTATTCCGAGGAAAGGGTTACTGTGGATGGTAACTGCATTACGAGGTAAGTGACACTAACATCCAGGGCTATATCTTGACTTTCCTCTAACCCACTCTCATATACATATACATATAGTAGATGTAGTTGTTTAGCACTTTCTACATATTTATATGGGTGCTGGTTGTTTTGCTATTTGTCATTAAAGTTGGTTTATTTTCCTTCCCTGATGTGATATCATTTTGAGTGCCGACTTTATTACGCTATATAATATTATATAATATAGTGTAGGATAGTCTATAATTTAATTTAGTATAATATAACATAATAAAACCGAGTGTGGCACTTTAGGGCGTATAAAAAGATAATTTTCCTAACTTGAATGGAATAAAGAGCAACTTTTCAAATGTCTTCAAGCATTAAAGCTCTAGGCCTAATAATTAGCAGCCTAATTGGAAATGAGGATTGAAATATTTCCAATTTTTATTACCTATAAGCTTCTCTTAACATCAATAATATTGGTTAGCACACATATACATACGCTATATTATACTCATACGTACAAATGCATATATATATATCCTCTCAATGATGTATCTTTTTGTTTTCTCTGCCCTATCATCAACTTCTAGACTACAATTACCAACATAATGCCATTATTAATCACACTTATGCTTTTATTTTAGTCGGGGTCCAGGTACCTCAGTTGAGTTTGGCCTTGCCCTGGTGGAAGTACTGCAAGGAAAACATATGAGAGATAAAGTGGCTGCACCAATGGTGTTGGCCTAAGGGCCATCTTTATAGCTAGATGTGTAATGGTTGATTTTATAAAATTGGAATTTGGTTGGTCAATTATGAGCCATTCTCCGCGAAGATAATGGATATGTGTCTCTAGGAATTGGGAACCAAAGGCATATAAACATTTACATTTATGTGCATAGGTAAATGTATACGTATATTTTATGTGAATCTTATTTTTTGAGATATATTTCATTGTGGATTTATGGATGATTATGGTCGGGTTATAATATCTCCCAAGGGTAAACGTGGTATGCAGAAAATATTAAGCATTCCCTTCTAGTAGCATCATTTAAAGTTAAGACCCGACTTTCTCGTGTGGTTGCTTATTAAGATGTGAATGCTACAGCATTCCAAAACGAAATGGGAGGAAGAGGGATTATACCCATACCAATAAAGATTCCAGTAAAACATTAAAATATAAAACACTGGTGACTACAAGAACTGTGTATATAATATGGTCTGCCCTGTTCATATATTTGCACATTTTATTTTATTTTGGGCCCATGCTGCTGGGTATGTTTGTGTCTATAAGCTTTGATTTTGAAACTGTTACAAATCTTTTTAGGTTGGCTTTAAGTATGAAATGTATCAATATGATTGGTACATTGCAATATTATTTAGTGTTAGATATAATATATGAACAAACATAATGTACAATATATATATATCTGTGTTATGATAAATCCATATATTTTATTACCATTACAGTCATAGGTTCTAAAAGACCTTCAAGTTAAATGGAAGCTCTAACTCATTATCCCATTGGTGTTATATATTAAGTCCCCAATGGAAACTATATAGTAGCTTTTATAAATTCCTTTCTTGTCATTAACCATTCTATTTGTACAGTTATGGATCATGAAATACTGAAGTATTACCAATTACCATGCATTACAATATCCAATCAACTGTCCTGATTAAATTTAAACTACACTTAAATTGAACAACTATGTGGCCATGGGTGCATAATCTGGTAAAAACTTTAATTGATAGAAAAATAGAGAAGTGAGAGAACAAATATACCAAGTGTAATATATCAATAGATGTATGAATCAAGTCAACAATATCAAATCCTATTGACCTGTCAATCTAGCTAATGATTTACTTTATAAGCTATATAAATCCTTGTCATTAAAGCTTTATTTCAAAACACTGGAGCTGACAATATATCAATATTAGCATTTTAGAATCAGATCAAAGAATTAACTAGTGAGATAAGGTAAAATTATTATTAAAGAAACATTTTATACTATACCTTACTGTATTTTATGGTACTGTATTCTTTAAAACTTTGGTATTATACTATGCTATATTACACCCTACTGTATTGTGTTGTTTTACCATATTCTATTGTCTTGCATTTTATTGTATTATCTTGTATTCCGTTAAAATGACTATAGCCTAGTGGAAGATATAGATATGGAAAATCTTCAATAAAATTAACCATGCCAAAACTTTATCTAATACATCGCATATTAAACAGTACAATAATAGTTACATCGAGAGGAAAATAATAATAATAATAAAAAAACCATACAAACAGGTAACATAGTAGCTAGAGATCTCGGCAATCCTCCTGCATTCTATTGCTCTGATTCCAATAGAATACTTTAACATACATCATACAAGCAACTCTATATAACCCTAGTATCATCAGGGATTGCATTGCTATTATTTTTCTCTCTCTTAAATATATTACCTATTAGCAAAGGATTATATCGGCCCTGAATAAACCCATCACTAAGAAGTACCAGTGCTATAACCACCAATCCGGCCTGTAGCACAGTGGTACTGCGACCTAAATGGTATTTCTGGAGGCCTAAAAGTGCAGCACATACACCGAATATATAGGCCAGTGCACCCACAGCACGGTGAAATAAGGTCATACCTCTCAGGCCTTTTTGTAGCCCACCCTTACTGTGTATTGGATTGTATTGAAGGAAGAATTAGGGAAGAATGAAACAGTAAAGAATGCAAAGTAAAAACGTAAGAGGTGTATAGATGAGCGTTTACATGCGTTTATATGCGTTTATATAAGTGTATAAATATATAAGGAAGCGTGTATGTGTGTGCATGATAGTATACTAGCATTATAGTATAATAGTATGAGAGTATGCACGTAATGTATGTATGTATACATATATATGTTTTTTTAAGTGGCATATAGGAACATAAAATGAAATGAAAAGGCCTTCCTTGGTAAAGCGTAGAACAGACATGGCGTTTCAACCATCAAATAACATATTAGAGTGCCCCTACACCTCCAGTACCCTCTTTTTTGCTTATATATATACTATAAATGCATATAGAAGGATGATCTATACCAAAAATATCAATGTATGCATATGTATACACAAGCTGCGTAACTATTCCCCGAAGAAGAAAAAATGGTTTTTTGAAACATTTATACGTGAGTTGACCTGTACCTGTAAGGAAATATGCGTAGTGATCAAAACTACAAGTAGGAATATAAATAATATTAAAAGGAAGGAAAAAGCTAAGAATAAGAAAGAGACAAGGAGATAAGAGTAAGAAAGCTGGAGGTGGCGACAAAATGGAGAAAGACTTCTTAGAGAAAATCATAAAATGCACTAAGCTCTAAGAAAAATGGGTGAATTACAACGACTGAGGAGGCCTATGCTTACATATATAGTCATAAAAGCATGTATACGTTGTGCTTTTATTTGCTTATGTGTATAGTGTAGGTAAGTAGTTGCATCAAAGTAAGTGATTCATACTTATTTTCCATGAAGTCTTTCATATATTTGGGTACCTCAGCTGGCCTCAAGTTAGCTATCCATCCACTAAAAAGAGTCCAGCAGGCAAAGAACAATGCAAGAAACCCTACCCAACTGTGATAAGAGGTGAAATGAAGTCGATCGTTACGAATTTTGTTTGCAAAAATTGCAACAAATCCACCCATGTTGAAAATCAGAGCTACGTATTGGGATATCTGATGCCATTGAATATGAACCTCCTGTATAGGTTGGAAGACGTCAGAAGGAAGATTGTGTACGAATATGTGCATTTTGCCGGAAGTTCTATAAAGAGAGAGTAAATTCTTAGAAAGCATAGAAAACTAACCATCCCATGTCCAAGCATTCTCTGACATAGAATGTAACAACTAGTTATGTTTACCCTGTTACTCAATTTTGGTTTTCAGTAAAGAAACAGATTTAAGGGTAACCCTTAACAACCTTGGTCTTCGGAGGTGCACTTCGTGCAGCTTTAGCAGAAAGAATGGCACTAGTCATTACTGCCCCATACCCAACACTTAGCAAGGCAGGATGGTAGGAAAATAGCGAACCATCGTAGTATTGGTAAATAGAATAGGCAGCCCAGGAGGCGCCCATTACACGTACAATAACAGTAGTCATGTTGTGTGAAGCTATTTAAAGGTATAGCATATATGTTTATCTTTACAAAGGTCACATAGGCGGAGATGGTTTTCAAAGAAACGGGCTGCAGGATAGTTAAGATACTGGGCTAAGGAATACTTTTACATATTTTTGAAAGAAAAACCAATTTATTTATATCCTTGGTACAGTGTTGTTGAGTTAGCCAAATGTGGTATCAATAAAAAATAATTCTTTCATTTGTAGATCCATTACTGTTTCGCAATAACGTATTACTCAATGTACAAATTCGTTGTAGAATACATATAAATTGTTCTATTATGTCTGGCACCTGGTAATATTTCATCTTGTTTAGCACATAAATGTATCATAGTAGTTAATACTAAATACTATATGTTGAAGTATGTGTATCATTATCAAATATCAATGATTGGCACTTAGTTTTTATGTACTTAGTCTGGGGTTTAACAAAACTTATTATGGGAGTTCTACCAAACTTAGTGCGGGGGATCTACTAAATGATCTGCGTACAGTAAAGAAGTGTGTACAGTTTGTCAACGTATATAATGAGACGTGACAATGTTGGATAGGCTGGAATCTATAAGATGTGATTGAATATGCTTAGTAATAAGTCATTAACCTCTTTACAATTGGTTTAGATCCAGGCACATAAGGAGGTCTATGACACCAGAAAGTGGGTGGGGAATCCAGAGATTAAATAAATAAGCAATTTTGTAATTCATGAGTGGGAATTCAAATTGACATCTGATCAGTTACTTATAAGTAGATAAGTTTTAATATGACATCAAATGATGTTGAGACGCCTTGTGATTAAGCACAAGGTCGAGTTATCAACGAGCTCCAGTGAGAAGGATTCGTCGTTAGTGGTGGTAACAAGGGAGACACAGGTTGTGAAGAGAGAACGAAGACTTGTCGGACGACAACAATCTAAGTCTACAGTCAGCCACAAGAAGGAAATTGCGAGGTTGTCAACAGGCAACCATCAATACATCAACAGGGTTACTAAGCCTAGCACGCTTCCACCGCTTACAATTTGTCCCGAACCAACAAGACATATTGAATTTATTGCTACGGAAGTTGATTTACCTGAGCAATTACCGTAAATCAAATGCAGCAAGGCCTTACCAGAAGGAGATTCACCATGAAGCACGATCACACACCAGGAAGTTCCAGTACCAATAGAGGTGGATTATCCCCCACCAGAGACCAAACGCCACGTGTTATTATCACGGAGGACCTTCATCTCATTCTCCATGGCTTGCTCCCATTCCCCCCAGGCTGGTGAGAGAAAAGCAGCTTTGACAGATATTGGAGCTTTGTGCCCATAAACGTTTGGCCCAAAATCTACTGCCAAGGCGTTTTCGTGAACTGGTTCTTCTGATGGCTTTACCAGTTCTGGTCCATGTATTCATTTGGACCTCGTCTCATTTTTGGAAACATGTTCATTTGTCTTGAAATCTATTTCTGATTAGGTTCTTGATGGACTGTAGAAATGATGGTCGATCTCATGGATCACTCGTTCCTATGCCATGTCTTCCACACAATTTCCCATAAATAACTCCTCTGTTATGTGTTCTTGAAATGGGGTTCTAGTTATTTTTGGCTTGTTGAGAGGAAAGATACTCTCAACAAACCTGACATTACAGAATACTACTATCTTCTTTCTTTGCACGCCATAAATCCAATAGCCCTTTTGAGCTGGAGGATATCCCACAAAAATTCCCTCTCTTTCCTGAGGTACTAGCTTTGAGTTACCCTCTTCCTTGTAGATTGTTTGGCAACCGATTGCTCAGAGGCACTGAGTTGGGGCTGTAGTTTTGTGCCATCTATTCCAGGGCACCTCATCCTTCGGAAGAGGAGTAGTTGACTGAAGGTTCAAAATGTAGACTGCAGCTCCAACTAAGTAATCCCACAAGCTCTGCGAAAGATTA
>NAOQ01000167.1:78031-123426 GCA_002751075.1 Ichthyophonus hoferi | reverse complement strand
TGAACATAGCCCTCACCATGGCCACGACCATGACCATGACCATGACCATGGCCACGACCATGACGCTGGCCAAACATCCATCAGCATGTCACTGCGGGAATGAGTGTATGATTAGTTCATTACACAGATGTAGGAAATATTTTTGAAATAGATGAGTCTCTGACTGCATTGCATGTATTTTCTGGGTTGGCAATTCGTCCCTATTAAAACGTGGTTCATGCGATATTCCAAACGTCCAAATTGTGAAAATTGACAAGGGTAAATATAAAGGTGGTGATGGAATACTTGACAAACATAAAGCTGTAATATCCAATAAATTCAATTATCCCATCTTGGTTTTTATTGGTAGTATGCTAAAGTAATTCTGATATTTAAATATCAAATTGCACTATTTGATTAAAACTTATTATTTGGATAAATGCTTTCTCTTTGATTGTATCAATTTCTGCTCATTTTCTTTAGGTAATATCCACTATGAATTACCTAGAAACACTTGGCCCTTAATAAATATATTGTTTATTATATTTATGCTTTTATATATACCTAAATAATAGCCCATAAAATTGGTTGAAAGCTAAAGAGCTGTGTATAAATAGAGATATTTGCTTGCCACGATAAGGACGACTTCTAATATTCTGATTAACAAACAATTCACAGAATTTTTTATTTACAGGTAATTGAAAACATTTTATAAACACGGTATTTTGCCTAAGACAATGAGTTTTGTTAAATATCTAGTTTAGTAGTTGGCCATGTATGATATTCATACTAAACTATGAGCAACTGCTTAATAATAAAATTGTCATTTGATGATCTGTATGTGTCTGATACGCCGGAAAAAAATAGAATCTTATTTTTTTCTTTAACAACTTGTAGGATTTTTAGATTAATTTCATTATCAAAAGTATTTTTTTTTAAAAAAAGTCTTTATTCGTAAAATACCTTTTTACCGTTATTAATTTCTATTAGTAAGATCATTTTTATAAGTTACATTATACAATATTATTTCTGTATTTGAAGCTTGATATATATCCTATATTAAGATATATGCACCTTTAAGTGATTGATTATGTGTGTTTTATTTTATAATTTCCTTTATGCTTAGTTTCAATTATTGCACTAAAATTGGTTTTTCTACTGCCGTAGCACTGTATTTCTAAATTTTATGTCATACTTGACCCAATAGTATGAATAGCTAGATTATTCCATATTGGATTATTAGTCTGGATTTACAGATATACGATTACACAATGCACTAGCCACCATTAATTGTTTCCTTCATTATCGCCAGGATAAGGCAAAGGCAAAGCCAAGCACTTCATAAAGATATTAAAAGTATTACACAGTGACGATTGAACCATACGATGCATATAAATATACAAAAGCGCTTGAATCTGCATAGAAATATTGAATATGTTTCGGGTTCTGTTTTTGTTTTCCCATTGCAATGGAAGAGTAAGCTCCTGGTAATTTTCAGCTATTGCTCAACAAGGTGGCCCGTTGCTCTAATAACTGTGCTGTCATTCTTGTTACAGTGTCATTTATGTAATCACTGTAGTAGAGAGGTGGTAAGCCTGTCATTAGTATCTCCACAAATAATATTGGTGATATCACAAATAGTATTTCTAAAAAACATATACTCCCTGTTAAACCAACCCAATGATGAGCTAGCCTTAGGCCTACTATACAATCAAAACCTGAAACTAATAAATTAACTTTTTAATTTCTATGAGCACATTAGGGATGTAGCATTAATTCAAGCAAGGGAAACACATCTTACCTATACCGAATGAATATCAATACACGCCCAGTCAGGCTAAACAATCAATCAAACAAACCATTAACATAAATATTCACATAATATTATCAAAACATTACATGTCGTCGTTCATGGGTTCTATAGGATTACTCATAATAAAACTAAAAATCAATTTAAATATGATAGCATTAGGCGACCCAATTTCTAAAAATGAAATTTATTAAAGACATACCTATCGCCTTTCGAGCATTTGGACGCAAATGCAGAAAAAAACTTATCCGGATGCCTGTAGATAAAAAGTTTTGTATTAGATTGGTATAATAAATAGGAAACCAATTAGTTGGTTGTATTAAATAGTTAATTCCATAGAGATGAAAAACAAAATGAATAGGCAAGAGTGTTAATTTGAAATAGGTAAAGTGTACGTATGTATGTGCGTATATATGTATGTGCGTATATGACGGACATAGTGGTGGCGTATGCACTACATAAAGTATATACCATATAAGGAATATCTTATACTATATCAAGTATATCAGATACTATATAGGGAAAATAATAGTACATGATAAATACTATATATGGTATATATTATATATGTTATATACTATATAAGAAAAAATATTGTGCATGAATTGTTCCGGAACAAAAGCATTAACAGCAGATCGAATACACTAAGAAGCAAATTATAGTTACAGTTACTATATAAAAAGGAAAAGTGACTATAAAGAAGGTGTCTGTTGGACATATGTTATATTGACGTAGGTTAGCAAGAAGTGAAGAGGGGAAAACGTAATATTAGCGGAAAAGGAACCTACCAGCGAAGCATAGCCTTTCTAAACTTCTTATGTTTTTCGCTTTCAGTGTCAGTGGACTGTGTGATAGTACAGTTTTAGATTTATACGAGAAGTATATATTATCAGTGGTCCTCACCACAAGCACGCTACACTATTTTATAAACAGCTTTACCAGGCAGAGAATGTGGATGAATGAATGAACCAGAAGAAATATTGAGAAACAAAGGGTAGTATATATTATAACCTATACTATACTATAATATACTATACCACACTATACCATACTATGCCATGCTCTGCTAAATGACTCTATAATATAATATAATATAATATAATATATGGGATGGGTAACATATGCAGTACATCAATATATATAACTGAACTGGCGTGCTTACATGTTTGTATGTGTATATATTTTCCTAATGCTTACATTACCTATGTGACTGTGCCATTTTGGTAGTATGCATGTCAGACGTAGGGAGGAGGAAGGTGGAGATGTGAGTTTAGAAAAACGAATAAGAATAATAGGAGAGAATGAAAGGATGTGTAATGAACGTAGAACAACATGACAGGCCATATTACCAGAATGCCAGCTATGTTATTGTAGGGCCAGGGAATATCACTATGACTAATACGGGTAGCTGTACCATACCAGGCTGCAAAGGCCTCCCATTTCTTCTCTTGCCTAGCCACTGTATAGGGTCCAGCCCAGTTAATGCAGCCATACAATACAAGCTAAACATCATAGATACACCCCAACATAGAGACCACAGAGATAACAAACGTAACAGGGGTATAGCCAAATTAAAAGATAAATCCATAACAATTATCAAGAAAAAGTATAAAAGGTGAGTGGGGTAGAAATATATATATAGTATATAGTATATAGTGTATACCGTGTAGAGTATAGTTTATAGTATATAGTGTATAGTGTATAGAGTGTATAGAGTATAGAGTATAGTATACAGTATACAGTATAAAGAGTATAGTGTACAGAGTATGGAGTATAGTATATAGTATACCGTGTAACGAGTATATAGTATAGAGTATATAGTGTATAGAGTATATAGTGTATAGAGTATATAGTATATAGAGTAGAGTATATAGAGTATAAAGTATAGAGTATATAGTGTATAGTGTGTAGTGTTTAGCATATAGTATATAGTATATAGTGTATCGTGTATAAAATATAGTGCGTAGAGTATAGGATAAGAAACAAGGCCTCACTTACCAGGGAGAGGGGAGTAGAAGTATGGATCTTGGGTCCATGGCAATGACTGACCATCTCCCGTATGCAGGTACTGTGCTCGCTGTTGTTGAAGATACTTCTCCTGATCTTGATTCCACCGTAGGTTATGCTGTTGGTGTTGTAGTTCTTTCTGGCGTTGTCGTTCTTGCTGTTGTTTTAGACGGAGTTTCTCTCTTTGTTGTTGCTGCTGTTGTTGTTCTTTTTGTTGTTCATGTAGGCGCCGCTGTTGTTCTGCCTCCTCCAATTGACGTTGTCGTCTCAACTCCTCCTGCTGCTTTTTTAAAAGTTCCTTTTGCTGCTCCCGTAATTTCTTCTGCCTAAGCTTTGGTTGAGTAGGGTTAACTTGTGACTGGGCAATTGGGTTAGTCCCGTACTGCGGCGCAGGAGTGGTTTTGGGATGTGAATGGGCATTTTGTCTGGCGCGTACAGGATGCGGGATATTGGAGGAGTCTTTAAAGATCCTCTTGCTAGGGGTGCCAGCCGATCCAGAAGAAGTAGAGGTGGTCCTCAGGCCGGAGCCTGTGGGAGGGGTAGAGGTGGTGGAGGCGGGACCTTGACCAGCCCCAGCTGGGCCTGTGGGGGGTCTAGGTGACCTTGCATTAGAGGGGTTAGGCTTATTCTTGAGATGCTGTCGCAGTAGCTCAACTAGATCACGTCTCTCTACGCACATAGAATAATTTACACCCAGGCTGTCTAGTTGTTGCTTCAGAACGCTAATACTAAGACGTGGAGGTGGGGTAGCCTTCGTTGTGTCCTTATGTGTGGTAGTGTGTGCTGATGCTGGTGAACCCTCGGTAGAGGTGAACTTATCCTGGGCTGGACTAGGAAGAGGGAGAAGGAGAGGGAGGGGGAGAGAGTGAGGGAAAGAAAAAGAGTGAGGGAGAGGGAGAGGGAAATCTCCAAGCCAATAGCTAGATAAGAAACAGCATAATCATCCCTTATATGGCCAGGCCTCCGCATATCAACGTAGAAATAAAATATATCACAGTGCAGTGCAGTAAGTCAGTTGGTCCACAAACCTTATTGACTCTCTGATAAGCCCATTATTAACCTACCAATATTTTTTTTTACATCAAAACCATGGCATATTCATACGTAAATAGAATTATAACCTACTTTATAAACTATGGATGTGTACGTGTGGCTGAGCTGTGGGCCCACTCATATAACCTACCTACTTGTGTACCATGTAATAGTAAAAGTGACAATATCACAAACCTAAAAAGAAGACACTATATAATGAATCCATTTTAACATGCCCTTTGTACAAGTTGACTGCACAAGAACACATATTAAACCACTTACGAGGTAGGGGGTGAGGCCTTGGGTGGTCTTTCTCCTGTAGATGGTCTTGATGGAAGTGCTGAGCCCTGATTATATGGAGATCAACACATGAATATACATACTATTGAGAGTGATAGAATAGTTTATGATGGTATAAGATAGTGTATGATAGTATATGATCGTGTATAATAGTATGATAGTGTATGATAGTATAGGTTAGTGTATGATAGTGTATGATAGTATAGAATAGTGTATGATAGTGTATGATGGTATAGAATAATGTATGATAGTATAGGATAGTGTATGATAGTATAGGAAAATGTATGATAGTGTATGATAGTGTATAAGATAGTGTATGATAGTGCATGATAGTATAGAATAGTATGTTTCTGGTTCATGCATACATAAACCAATAAATTTAATTATTTCTGATTCACATAAATATGCACGTCATTAAGAATATTCCCATATTAGGCCTGATTATGTTACCAACCAATGCCTTATAAGGGAAGAGTATGGCGGTGCATAAGATAATACCAATATAGATATGTATGTCAGGTTTAGCAAATTCTCTCAGGTCCCTAAAATATATCCCATATGACAATATACATCAGAAGGCTGTAAATATGTTCATATATATAAGGTTACATTTTATGTATAAATGAGTTAAAAGTATATGCATACTTGCCGCGCTTTATAGCTTTCCAGCTACTTTAGAAAATTAAAAGGGTTCTTATCAATGCGTTGCTAAATTCTCGTTGATTAATATTCAAGTATATATATCTTCAACAGCTTAGTTAAGCTACAATCTAGGTTTGGTAATGTTTACCAATCCTAAAATTACAGCACATGTTTTCAATTAATCGACAATTTATGCATAGATTACCACAATACTACCCAGTGATCAATATATTTTTATATAGTACACAAAATACATAATATATACATATATAACGTTTACCATAGCGCCTTAATTGAAGGTATATACAATATAGTACATAAAATAAATACAATATATTCATAAGAAACAATACATACAACACGTACAGTACATATTGCGTATAATAATACATATAAAGCATATCACATACCAAGGAAGTTGTCGTTTTGTTGGCCTTTTTCTCATTGTTGTGGCTTTCATTAATAGGTGCAGACTGTTGTGGTGCTATGATTCGCTAGGAGTCAGATAACCGAATGCGTGCTAATTAACTAATAAACTATAGTCATGTTTATTTGTCGCCTCTATATTGTTTTTATAGGCTTTGATCTTAGGATACATAGTCAAGGAACAAAGATAGTATATTTTACATTGGATATTTTCATTTATTGGGAGAAAAGATTACAGTATTATAACACTAAAAATCATTTTATAATATAATTATAGAACCAAGTCCCATTAACAACGATAACTATGGAAAAATCTATTCGACGATGACGCTACAGTTAGTGTCTAAACAACTGGCACAAGACAGTCTTGCACTCCCAGTGGGAATCCGTTTTCTCCATTTTGTTCTACAAGATAGCTTTATAACTGGGTAGCCACAAATATTATATGACCATCTGAGTGTATTGTGTATGAAAAAATAGTTCTTATACCTGCATAAACTAAAAAGGTAGTGTGCTTTTATATGTCCTAACAGAAACACACGCTATTTTAAAAGTACTCAAGATAAATAAAATTATACACTATGTCAAGGAGATTTGATGATGGGTCTATTGAGGTCATCAAATCAAGATAACTATTAATTATAACCAGTACGATTGTACCAGTAAATTATAAAAAAATCATTGGTTAAACATGATTTTAATACTTTTTAACCAAGCTAGTCGTGTGGCGGATATAAATGAAAAGCAAATATACATCTTATTCCAAAAACGAATAGATAAAATATATAGTTAACATATATAGATGCTTTAAAATGGGGTAGGCAAGATATCGTGTTCTTAATAGCGGTTTGGTTGGGGAAAATATACAGCTAAACATTGGTTCAGATACACATACACATGACCAACCTGCTTGTACGTTAATCAACTTCTTTCTTTTCTCTTTAAGCTCTTGCAGCTTTTTCTTACGCTGTATACGTGATGGTAGGTTAGCTACCATATCATAATGGTATTATCCTCAAAACAAACGGATTAGCTCTAACTCGGTTTATATAGTATAGAAATATTTACGTAATGCGCTTCACAGTCACAAATTTTGTGGTATATTACTCAATAAAATAGATGAGGTGTATATATAATATATAACAATTGCGTGGTATATTGTTTATCATTAACCAATAAAGACGTAGAATATAATAATAATAATAATAATAATAATAATAATAATAATAATAATAATAATTTTAAAAATAATAATGCTATGACAATAAAATAAACAAAGGCCTTGCTGTCACAAGCAATCCTTTCCGCCATATATATTTCAAATGAATGCAAACGACAACCTACCATGAGAAGGTCCTGACGACATTTATTGAGTGCTTCAGGTGACTCCATATTTAGGTTAATATTACCAGAGTCCAGATCAACACTTATTTCTGTTTTAGCTTGTTTTAAGATAGGGGATTGGTTCCCCAATGAGGAGCCTGATCGCTTAATGGTGGTAGGATCATCGCTCTCCTCCTCTGTTCTCCCTCTCTTCCGATCAGGTTGACCCGACCCGACTCCTAGCCCCGCTCTTTTAAGAGGTACTTCTGTTATTGGTTCCCCAAGAATATTATCCTGGGAGATCTGATTGCTAGATCTGGTTTTATCATTATCTTTGGTGCCATTATAATGCTCTTGCCTTATTGGTGTATCATTTGATTGTGGTATTTTCTCATTGGCAGAGGAATGATTAGGATGTAATTGTTGATTAAGTGGTAAGTCCTTGGTATGCAGAGGTTGCCTATTGGCTAGTAGTGGGTTGCTGTCTGGTTCGTGATTAATGTGGGCAGAATTTAATTTTAAATTAGGATTGAGGGTAGGGATTTTAACTGGTTGTATCTTCTCATCGCCTGTTAGAATCTTGATTAATCGTGGCTGCTGATTGGCAGAAGATAGAAATGGTTTAGGTGTTTGATTGGGTTTCAGAGATCCCATTGATGGGTTATATTTTGATTTTGGTATTTGTGTACCATGTACTTTCTCACCAGTACAATCTTTAGAGTCCTGTTATTGGGCAAATATCATGGTGTAAGTCCCTTGTGGCTACCTGGTTGGCTCAATGCCCTAACCAGTAATCCTATGATTACACCTAGGCTCCCCAAATCATTACCATATACGGTGGATATAGCCAATCGCACACAGCCCAAGAAAGTGCAGCATAAAGGGAATATAACAACTATACAGCCAATAAACATGAATGCGTTTACTGACATTACACTTACAAGTCATGGATTCAAACACTAGAATACACCAAAGTATCAAGTCAAAGAAATAAGATTTTAAAAATATATCATATGTAACAATCATACATAACATAATACCAAACATGAATACAGTAGCATCTAATCGGAAACTTACCGTGGTAGTGTAGGGAACATGTACCGATCCGGCTCGGGCACCAGTTGTACAGTCGTCACATATACCCACATCTGTATCCTTCCCTGACTTGCCTGACATCCAACTCAACATGCGTAGTAGAATCACCTGGCGAATAACAGATAACATGATTGTTACAGTACTGTAAGGCCCCAGTGGATCTTTACTCCCCAGACACACATAAATGTTGAAACACAGGTTCCTCTCAAACTGAAAGTTCCTTCCATATTTTGCACTACATTTAATATCACATTACACAAAAAACATAATCCATAACTAATAATCTATTAGTTATTGATACCAAGAGAGAGGAAGAATGAACGGAGAATACACTTGCCCATCCTAATTTTAACTGTTCAATTTCACCTAGGTTATATATAAACAAGGCAGTTCTAATTCTCTCTTCCCAAAGCTTTCTCTCTGTCTACCTTAATGTGTTTTTTAAAAAAATATCACTTAGACCCTCTCTCTTATTGGCTCACTTTCACATAAAATTTTAAAATATTTACATGCATTTTTTCTTTGCAATTGATTTGAAATTTCAAAGACCCTTCCTCTCTACCAGGCAAGTCATCTAGCCCTCTAAATACTCCAAGGCGGGTAAACACCCTGTATAAACCAACGAGAATACATTAGCTACCTAACTATAGCGTCACAATGACGTACATATATGCGGTGTGCCTAACCAATGCATGTGATACATGCCTTATTTGGACTAATAAAATAAAAGGTATGTTGTACGGTATCCACTCCTATGCGTCCTGTGCACCCACCAGGGTGTTAGCATCTTCTCCTCTCACCCCACATAACCCAATCATTTTCTTTAGTTAACTTTAAATTTCTTACACAGTTAGCCCCCAACCATTAATCGTGTCGACATATATTTGAACGTTTTTAAAATACAAAAAATTAATAAGTAATAGATAATCAACCAATGAATACAGATCTTAAAGTGTGTGCGCCATGGAGATAGCCCTAAATGATAAAATAAAATAAAGAAGACATTGATGTTTTACTTGGAGGTGGAGGGGGGGTAAGGATTGGAGGAAATCTAACGTAATATTTAATACCTAGCCAATGATAATAACGATGATATTTTCCTAAGTTACCATATCATCCAATCCTCAGGGGTAATGGGAAATACCTTTGTCAATATCCTCCCGCTTCACTCCTACAATACTGCTTTTCATTAGCTGTAGATCACGCCCTGTTGACGCCGCCAGCAACGCTCTTCGCTTTCCATTAATGGTTTGTAACTACATGCATGGTATATGTATATTTAAGTATATGAATAGATATATGGTTGTAATGTATGTTTTTATACGGCAGTGAATACAGAGTTGCGCACAGGTGGGTGCCTGAGTAGGAATTCGGGCTGATGTATACACATATATGTACAAATGTATATGTATCTGTATGCATATTTCCGCGAATTAACGTACGTGATTGCATACATATGAAAAGCATAAATATTCTTTCCTATCTGGATGTGTTTATTCATTATAAAACTCTTAAGATGTATTTGAGTAAGTGTGGGGAAACTCATTTTATTTGTAATTGGATTTTATATATATAAATTAAGGCGTGCTCATGCAACAACTATGCATAGGTATAGTATATATAAACAACTACAAATATATATGCACACATACACATATACATACACATATAGTCATATGTTTGGGTATGGATAAATGCAATTAGTTCAGGTGTTTTTTTTAAAATAAAAATTAACTCGGGGTGGAAAGAGCACTAGGCATATACCTATATGCTGTATCATATAGTATTCTATGTGGTGTATTGTGTATGGTTTAAAAATGAAAGCTAACACACAATACAATCAAAACATTAAAAAGAATACCCTACCCTACCTCAACATGCTGGCCTATGGACCTTATTTTCTTATTGGTTTCTCTCTCCACAAGAACGGTTTCCGCATTTAGACACCCAATCTTTATAACCTGATTAATAGGAACAGGTTAGCTTATTATATGACAGCCTCCCAGTTGACTGTGTATAGACAAGGGGAATGTTGTATAATTACATATCACAGAGAAGGTAGGAAAGGAATTCTATCTTTTTTAAGGTATAATAAAGAATAAACATGTGTCTGCAGGACAGAAATTGGGAAACATCGGAAAGGAATACAGTAAGATAGCATGATCGAAGGAGCTACCGGAGGGGAAATAAAAAGAAAAGAAATACTTGGAAGAAGTTAGGTTATACAAAATTAAATGTCAAATAATGAAACACGGGAAAGGTTATCAACCCATTCAGGTTCTTATTCGATGTACTCTTCGAATGATTATTATTATTTACCTGTTGTTTTGGATTGGTATCCATTGTTCTTGTCCCAGAGAAAGATACATCGTTTGGCACCATATTAAAACCCCTTAAATCATGCAATCATACAAGCACAATTCAGACCCAAATCATATATAACACAGGCTATAGCTACAAACTATAACTATAATATCTAATGGGGTTCAGCTACAATAATAAAGCAATAAATATATAATAAATAACGAAGCCAGAGTAATAAAATGTATTAAATATACAATGCTACCGTACAAAATATTTGATATATTTACATAATGAACTACCACTATAAACACTCATCCACAATGAATTATTATCCTATAAAGTTGTATTATTTTGGCGCCATTTCTCTTGATTCGCGTTTATTTGGGGCTCTGTTATTGGTGGCTTACTCAAACAATCTTCATTCATTGGCTATTTAACACTACACCAAATCTAAATTGAGTGTCTTTTAATAAACCGAGCACCTGTCATGTTTATATGTAATTGTATGGCTTTGTATAATTTCGTATGATGTGGCAATTTTTTTAATTTACTTGCATCATAAAAAAGCGGACATTATGGAAAGCTGAAATATAAATAAATTTTCGTTAGGTTTGTCAAACTCCAACCACAATGAAAGATGAAATCTCAATCCCCAGACTAATACGGTATGGATAGACTAGTTTATTATACATGTGATAGGACCACATCAGGCTAATATGACGCCTAAATGACTAAAAATAATAACACAAGTAGCCATACGAGTCACTTTAGCCTATGAGGCCTATGCCCCGAAAGGTTATGCAACATTATAATACTGCTCAGGCTTGCAGTGTCAGTTTTTTTAGGTTCGATTCCAGATATTCCGAGTCATTTTTTCATTGGTCTTTAAATATTTTATATTTTCATTGCCAATTATTCATGTGTTTCATATCCTTGAATTCTTAAAATTTAGATAAAATATGGTATTTATATTATAAAATGTTATAATATAATAATATAATATATATTGTTCCATGCATTCATATTGGCCAATAGGAACCAAGCTCACCACACCTGCTATATAGGAGGAACAATATAAAATTTGGGGCACCAGCAGTATATGAAAATGAAGCAGCCAATCGTATGCCCAATTTATATGCTAGAAATACTTAGCCCAAATTAATATTTATTTTGATATCCTGATTGGCATAAACACCAATTAACTTGACCGGCCAATGAAGTTTCAGAACAGCATATAAACTATAAGTAAAGTTATGACTGGACATCCGAGTAATTTTTTTAAAATGAAATATTGGTTTAAATATTAGCTAAAAATTAAATATTAAAATTAAATATTTGACCCAGTAGCCTAACAATGTAACCATCTATGGTCGATGCCAATTCTATATCTTAATATAGTATACTATACTAGCCTATATACTCAATACACATACATATATACAAACACTCTCCCATCTGTTTCACTCATAACATCTGATAGAAAAATGTGGGCTAGACTGTACAATTTGCGTTCTCGTAATTCTTGCATTACTCCTCACTCGTAATCCATTATGCAATCACTATTACTTATTACTTTGAATTAAATCCTAGTTGTGGTCTAGTTCTCCTCGCTTTTCCCTCGCCATATTTTGCATTCCAGTCATGTAGTTTCCTATTACTTTCTGACTCTTCATTGACACTCTCCTTAATATCATCCTTGGCAGCTTCAAAATGAGTCCATTCTAATGGTGGAGCTGTCGAGTACTCGATCCCTTCAGATTGCTCCCTACTAATTAACTCGCGAATAGCACGGGTAGCTGCAGCTGTAATATGATAGGTTGGTTAGCAATTCTAATTTTTTAGATAATATAATTCCCAGTAAAAATAGCTCAGTGATATTCCATATTGGTTATGTAAAAATATGAAGAGTAAAATTGAACGTAATAATAAAATTTAAAGCTGTGCATGTTGAATTATAACCATTATAAACATTTATATATAAAATGAAAAGTATTTTTATAGCCTTGGATTGAATATATGGTGCATAATGTAATAAATACAATATTGTAATAAATAACAATTGACCTATAGAGGGGGCTGACTTAATGAAATGTAGTAAATTAAAATAAAAATGTTATCTATTATAATATTTTATGTAAAGTGTGAAAGATATAAAAGTATATATTTTCTGCATATGAACGGCATACTGTAAATTAGAAACCCATCTTTAAGGTACGTCAAAGTAACAAAACAAAATATAATAGTGAAGTAGAATAGACTACAATAAAGAGTGTATAGCAGTATAATGAAAAGCAAACAATTGCAATGTAAAACTAAAAAAAAAATTATGAAGCAAGGAGCTAAGCATTATTTATCCAATTTCATAACCTAATAATAACCAAAAAGGGTATAGAGAAGCACTAGTAAATATTAATACTCACCCATGGAAAGGTTGTATAGATCACTTCCCGTGTATCCTTTAGTCTCCCTGGCTAATCTGTCGACCACTACAGTGGGTGAAAGATCTTCATTCCTAAGGATAAGCGTAAGGATCTTTTTACGGGCATCTGTATTCGGTAGATCAACTGAACGATATAGAGGGGGTTGATTGCTTATTATCTTTGCTTAATTATAAATAAATTCTTCTAAACCATCTTAAATATAACTAATAATATTGGCTTGCAAATTCCTCATAAACTCTTTTTATCATACTATATATGGTATTAGTGGACGGATGAGCGATATCGGCAGGGGAGTGGCAATGATTGGTTATAGGAGATCGTAAAGGATCCAATAAATATTTGTCAATAAATCAGGCTATAAGGCAGTTACGTCAATTAAAAAAAGGTCATAATGATAATATATATGTGTAAGAATAAAAGGAAAGGTGAAGGGTGGATAATGATTGGTTACCCATCAGGCGACGTGGAAGGCGACGAATCACTGCCTCGTCAAGGTCAAAGGGTCTATTGGTGGCAGCCATAACTAACACACGACCTGTCTGCAATGCCATGCTGGATACGCCAGATAGTTGGTATAGGTACCCAGCATATAGCATATATATATATATAGAGAGAGAGAGGGAGAGGGAGGCAGGAGGTACATTACTGAGCAAGGTTGGTTTATCAGTGTGCCTTTTGAGCGACAAGTCTATTTAGCTTATAACAATAGAGTGCATGTGAAACAGAATAAGAATTAAAAACAAATATTGACTACAAAAAATCTTTTAAAATAAAAACAATAATCTCTATAAACATACCCATCCCACTCCTGCATAAACTCGTTGAGGGCCTCTCGTTTAGATGCATAGCGATCAGACTCCCTATTACTAAATAGACTATCTACCTCATCTAGGAATATCACGCAGGGTGTCATCTTACGAGCTAGAGTAAAGACTGCCTGTAGAGAAGGGAAGGGAAAAAAGGGGGGTTAGGTATCAATATAATCATAGTTTTATGTATTTGTGTGTGTGTTTGTATAAATGATTATACATTATTAAAAAGTAGCACCGACATGGACAGTCCGATGGGCATGTATATATATGACAATAGAAGTAGTTCAGTAATTCTCACCTTGGCATTCTTTTCACTTTGGCCTAGCAATTCCAATAGGATTCCAACATTAAATTTAAGAGATGCATGTAGAGGAGAGGAAGAGAAAATAGTAGACGAATGTGAATAGAGATATGCGATTAGAGGTGCGTGTTATTGAATGGTAATCACTACATTCAGGATAGTAGATTTAACATGTACGTCATGAAGACTACCATGACTCCTATGTATTAAATTGGTTTCATGTTTGTTCTATTATCATACATTGTACGTGACTCAATGCCATATTAAAAAACCATTCTCTTAACAATACATACATGCTACCCACTTACAAAACATGTCCTTTCCCATCAAGCACCATCCTAATGTACAACACATCATAGCCATATATGAAATAATATCCAAGAAACCCACTCGCCCTTAATCATGCTATATATATATATATCTCCCTCTCCCTCGCCATTCTCCTCTCCCGCTCCCTCCCATCACTCTCCTTCACTTCCTCCCTCTCTTTTTCTCTCTATACACATTGCAAGCTGTACACCAATTGTTATTATTCTACTAACCAACATATTTGTTCATAATATCACTCATGCTAACGTGAAGGAAATTGCTCCCAGACTCAGCTGCCACCGCTTTGGCCAGCATTGTTTTTCCTGTGAGATAAACCAATCGTACAAATTAAGTAACTAAAATGTATAACCACATTGATTAATGCCAATCATATCATCCTATTAATGTTCTTAACATGTGACATTTATCTGTACCTGTCTCTGACCAGGGGATATATAATCTAGAATATTCCATACACGCACACACCTACACACCTATCTAATGTACTCTAATACTAACCTAGGGATGTTTACTATGTAAGTATGTAGTCTATTGTTTATGCATAACTATGACTAACTGCATTATCAATATCATCAACTCAAAAATGCACACTAATGGTTAATAATAACCAGTGCCTAGTTTGGTTGATTCTTTTTATCTAAGATGTAGCAGAGTCAAATTAAAATAAATCTAATTGAATGATAAAAACTAGGGTGATAACAGTGCAATGCATAATAAGCATTAAAATAAAACATAATTAAAAATAAAATACTATTGGCGGGAATAACTAGATAAATAAGTCAATGACGAAAAGGAAAGGTGAGAAGAGAACAAATACAAGAGGTAAGTGGTAAGTGGCTATATACTATGCACAGAGACATTACACATCTAGATTCAATATGTAGATATATGTAGATATATGTGTGTGCATGTGTGCGTGTGAAAGTGGTGTGGTAATTGTGGTACCTGTGCCAGGGGGGCCAAACAGCAAGACACCAGTAGGAGATCTAGCCAGCAGACCCTTGGAAAATAGCTCAGGTCTCGTAAGAGGGAGGGTAATAATCTCTCGTAACACCTTCTTGCAGTTGTCTAAGGCTCCTATATCACCAAATCCCATCCCAATAGACCCTGCCATCCCACCCTTAGAATAAATTATCATTGCATTTATTGACGAAGGAAATGGTATAAAAGGGGATGGTATAAAAGGATATAATGTATAAAAGGAAGTACTATCTAGAAGGAAATGGTATAAATAATGGCCTTCCACTGTGTATAATTGATGGCAAAGGGAGAAAAATAATAAATGTAAGTAGAGGAATGTGGAAAAAATAAAAGAATGCAAAAGGTCTTTAGCATACATAAATTAATGGAACGCACTAATAGGTTGAAGGTCATTCCCCAAAACCACTTTTTGGTGATACCAGTTGCATAGCACTATCTTGTAATGCTTGGTATGATTGGGAGAAAGGATTAATTGCCATATTCCAATCATAATCTTATTTCATTAGAAAGAAGGCAAGGTGTTAATACGATAGGAGGATATATATAGAGAAAAAGAAGAGAACAGAGTTGTATATAGAGGGCAAGCTTAATCATACCGGGAGAAATAACATTTGGTAGTAGACGCTTCTCGTATCGATTCAAGTTCTCCAGATTCAACCCTAATAATAGAGCAGTACCCCAGGGTGTATAAGAACCAAACGGCTTTAAAATATAAATAATTAAAATAGTTATTGTTACAGAATAGATCATTTGGAATAGCCAATGATGAGGCCGGATAAGTATGCGTACAAAGTCTCTATGTTGACTTACACAGAAACCGTGAAATGGCACAAATGTATACATATACATATATACATATATACATACATACATACATACAATCTACAATTATCTCTTCATAGTATCCTCATTTAGCCAATCACTCATAACGTACCAATATGTGGTTTTCTCAAAGCTAATTGGCCAGCAGCCAGATCATTCTTCTTTAGCAGGAGATTCAATGCTTTCTTTAGACTGTCAGCTCCCATAAACACCGGTGCCTTTACCCCCTTCTTGGTACCATTGTCATTTAATTGGTCCACAACTTTAGGTGCAGCTTCAACTGTTGGCTGGCTATGAGGGGCGCAATAGTATTGGCCGAGAGCCCAAAGCACCAATAGTTCAATGCTGGTTGGATCTAGTAGTTCCTGATCAAGATACTCTACAGAGGACAATGGGTCGTGGGCTATCTTTAACTGATCTACCACCTAGAGGCATGGGTGGGAGGGTATATGTGGTAGTATAAGTATATATGTACGTTGATATAGGTAGATATATATATATATATATATATGTAAGGTAATATAGGCATATGTATATGGTTATATACGTAAATATATATGCGGTAAAATAAACACATATTGTTATCTTTGACTTATTATATACATTGTTATCCGTGCATATAATTGCATGTATATTATATTTGCATATATTCATAACGATCAATTGGCTTGGCATATATATATACCTTAGCAATCCTCCTATGATTGTCCCTCTGTGTGACCACCTTGGTATCCACTGCAAGCTGCCTTAACCTGTAGGCAATTATTATTATTATGATTCTTATTGTTGGTATTACTATTATGATGATTGTGATCATTATTATTGGCATTATTATTCTTATGATTAGAATTATTATTAATAATAATATTGGTCGTATTACAGTTACTGTTATTATTATTATTATGATTATTATGATTATTATGATTATTAAAAGCTATTATTATTACTATTAAAGTATAAAATCTCACTCGTATTTCACCAACTCACAAATGCCGTTTTAAAAAGCAGTGTAGGATGTCATGATGTGATGGGGTTTATAATAATACAATTACTAATATAGATACTTAATATATGTATATATATATGACATCCAATGTTATGAATGTCTAGTATATATATATATATGGTGGGAGTGGGTAATAGAGGCATCATACCAAGCATCTCTTAATGGTCCATAGGGTGGTTCATGCAGCCACACATTACACACCCCATTCACATCTAGCCCATCTCCCCGTTCTTCCTTCTCCTCATCCTCATCATCTCCTAATAGCTTTTGCATTAGAAGGCCTTTGCGGTCCACTTTCTTTTCCTGCTGCAACCACAATACATCGTTATATAATACTATTATCATAATACATTATTATAGTGCTGCAACCACAACACATTACTGTATCTTACTACAATCACATACAACTGTATATAGCCACCAATACTTACTAATGGACAAGTAGATGCCACCATTACAGCCCACCATCTCAAATCACATTAAAGACATCAAAATATAACACCATATATAAATGGAACTATAAAAAACCACCAATACCTACCGACGGGCAAGTCGATCCCACCACCACCACCCCTCTATCCTTTCTCATAGTCATTAATTCTTTATTCAAAGCCTTCATTCGGGCTTCGGAATTAAAAATCTCTGGAAAATTTCGAAAGAAAATGACGCAAGACTCCTTGGGAATCACGCTTGCATTTAGTGCTTCAAATATAGCTTTAAGGGTAATCTCAAATTGGCCAATGTCGTCAGGGATATCCGAGCCAGTCACCTGAGAGAATTCTAGGCCGCCGTTTACTTTACGTACCTGATTAGATAATATACATATGTAGTAAAATATATTAATATGACTATACTGTATACTAATAGTAGTGTAACATAATAAAAAAAAGATTATAATATATATTAATAGTAGTATAATATAGTAATATGATTATCATATAAATTAATAGTATCCACGTTTCTAGTACTCATACAGTCTTTTCATCTCCTTTCTCGTGCCTGTCTCACTCTCCCTCCTTCAACCTATAATCATATCACATACAACAAGCAAAACCTACCCCTTTTTACTCCTACCCACCTACCTGTAGATTAGGCATAGGAATAGCAGCAAAAGGGCCATTAATATTAATCACAGGGGGTGGCTGTTTGACTACAGGCTTGGTGTAACTACTAACATTCCATTTAATAAAATCCATAGAGTCCATTGGAAGAAACCCAGCTTTAAACTCTTGCGCTAATGCCTTCGCTAACGTTTCCTGGTAGAGCTCTGTATCTTTCCTTAGTGTTTGAAGTAATACAACACCTGATGCAGTAGGGCAGAGAGTGGCTAGATGTATGGCTGTGGAGGGACTGTGAAAGTGGAGGCGACTGTAAGATTCTAGCTCCTCCCATACCGTAGGGTGAATGTAGTATGGGAAAAATTTGATATCCACCTCTCCTTCTTGTTGCCATGGCTGGTATCGTTTAGCTAGTAGTGTGGCTGTATCTTCTGTGTTATTGGATAGGTCAGCTGCTGAATGCAAACATATGTTTGTGTATGTATGTATGCATATATGTATAGGTGCATGTATGAATGTATGATAATATGATAGTATGATAGTATGAGAGTATGCATATTTCATACTTCTCAAATGACCATCGTGATGCAAATCCCTGTGAGATTCACAGGGCCAGAATGGTATACGTAAGGGTAACCCATGGAATCAAGTAAAGTTAAGGCAATAGAGAACTACAATGGCCCCCAATTAAATTACACCTATAAGACACACGTTTTTATAATTAAAATCTGTCTGTTTGTTTGTTCGTGTATTTGTATGCTATTGTACGATGTTTCAAATGAGTAAATATGAAATCTAATACATTATCATCACCAAAATAATAATAATTTTTTTGATTCCATTAGATAAATAAAACCTACCAACAGAGCTGGTTGGTACACTAGTATCATAAATTCTGTCTATATGCGCTTTATTTTTTTGACTAAAAAGGGCAGCCTCTATATTTTTAGCATATGGAGGAAGGTGTGTTCGCATATATCGTTGATTCCAACACAAGAACGGACCCTGTGAAACGGAGAGTAAGGAGGAAGGAGGAAAAAAGTTAGGCCTAAGAGGCAAAGGTTTAAGCGTGAACTATAGCGTATTATCAAAAAAAAGAAAAAAAGAATGTATTGTACAGGTAAGATTAAAGTGGCTAGAGGGCAAATGAAAGTCAAATAGAAGTACTGTATAGGTGTGAGTAACACACATTGGTACGTTAAGGAGAGATTTCCATGAGAAAAATCGTGAGCTTACATACGCGTAAGAACATGTGAGAGAATATCTATACGAGGTGTACCTCTGCCCAGGTATATACAACTCTGTATGCGTGTATTGAGGAGACAACATAAATACGTACTACATATATAAATTTTAGTCTATGTGTTTGCATAGAAATATTTGTTCATGTATAAACATTTACTGATGTGAAACTGCATACGTGAAAGTACAGGTACGGGTATTTGTTTAAACGTAAAAACATGAATGTAACTTTCTGTGTACAAGTATGTGCATATGTATAAGTGAGTGTATACGCAAGGATCATGGCTTAACCTGTATACGACTACATACCCTGGTAAGCCAGGTATATGTGGCCCCTATTGTTACTTTATGACTCAGAGCTAGCATACCCAGCCGACGAAATATAGGTGTCATAGTACCTGAAGGTACATATACCTATACCTATCAACTTCTATAAACTGTGTTAATTCGGACGCTCGATCATATACACAATAACATAAATAGCAATAATATAGTAATATGAACAAATAATATAAGTAATAATATAAATAGTAATAAGTAATACGAACAGTAATCTAAGCAACAATAGGCAGTTTTCTCTAAGTAAATGTTAATAAAAAAATTCGTTGTACAATTAATTGTTATAAAGTATTAAGCCGTAGGCTAGCCGTGTCATTTTACCTGCCATATATGGTCTGCCACTTTAACTGATACAGTCAGAGTAACTGGGCAGTTATATTAATAATCTACGTAACAAATTGACGTCAGAGTGGCTCATAATATGCGTATATAGCCAATGGTATATGACATCTGTGTAGACGATTGATGTATTGGTGGTATTCATTTTAGATTCTCATTCATCGGGATGAGGGTGGGAATTTAACATTAACTCTGTTAACGTCATTACGCCTAAACTTCATTTATGACACTCCTAAAGTTTCTGCTTTCTTTTTTTCTTCGCCTTTCATTTAAAAAAATTAATTACATTTTATTAAAAACTTTTTTATATCTTTTTTGACATTATTTACCATTATTTTTAATAGGAATTAACATTTGCTTTAATTTGTTTTTTTAAAAAAACACATGTAGTAGGTGGTCCCGGCATAAAAATGAGTGCATCTAGACAACGTAGACTACACCTACACATTTTACTAAAATAATATTAATTGACCACCCTATCTTATTATTATTTCATTCTTGTATGATCCGGGTTGCTTTGCATTTTTCTTTTCGAATTAATGAATCAGTACAGAGGGTAATTATGGGGTGAAATAATTAAATATCATGGGATGCATTCTGACAAATGTTATTGATGTTATTGGTTAATGATAATGACTAAGACTCTGGGAATTATTAAAATACCATAGTTAAAAAATTAAGATTTAGGACTTAGAGTTACAATCCAATATTTAGCAGGCAATAATAAGATCATATTAGCCCGGTGAAATCATCATACAAATCCTGGTGGTAAATAAATGGCAAGGGGTTGTCCTGATTACTATCCAGGGTATAGTAAAATGTCCTCTTCCCATCTCTTTAAGTGAATAACTCTGAAAAAATCAGAGTTAATTCATATATTCTTTTTCTGATCTACATATCTAAACATTGTGTTATTGGATTCGTGAAGCAAATATCATTAGAATAGACAAGACAGTCTCCAATTGTACCTCATTCCGCTTTTTCTTTTCTTAATGTTTACATATACTGAAACTTTTGCCACCAATTAACCCAGGTAGTTGTTTAATCCCACACTGTTTATAAATATAATCAGTGCTGTGCAAATGAATAAATGTATTTGTCTGATTTCAGATCAAATATCCCCTTTCGTGATAAGCTATATGTAACTAACACCATGTAGTGGAAATAGAACAACTTGAATTACCTTCCCAACATTGATATTATTACCAAAACACATTTAAACACCTGGATTTTACCCAACCATTTAAAAAGCATGACAACATTCAGAAAGCTCATTGCAAGAAAGAGCCTTATAATAACTAGAATGCACACAAGTATATAGACTTACTCCTTTCATTTGGTTACCACTACCAGACCCAAAAACTTGTTTACACCATCCTCTTGTGCAACAAATAACCACAAAGTGGCTGTATGTCCAGGGTCAACCAGAAAGTAGAGCATGTCAGGCATTCACGCAGGATCTAACAAGCCATGCACTAAATACACAGTACAGCAATGTATATTATGCTAGCAGTGAAATAAAGCTATACCCAAAGGTAAGGAAAATATTTAAGCAAACAATATATATATAAGCAAAGAAAAAGAACAGAGAGGGGGCGGGGGGGTCTTCTAGGTCCCAAGTCTAAATTTTACTTTCTTTTTAAATGTGCCAATTAAACCTCCAAGGGTAGTCAATATAAACGTCTACATTCAATTGGATTACCTAACGAAGCATCAGAACTACGTCATACTCCTATGTATTAGCATGTATAGGAGTAAAAAATATATATTGATGCTAAATCCTGCAACTATCTACGAATCCAGCCTCAGAAAAACTGACCAAAGTAGAACCTTGTGTTAATAGTATAACTAAAATATACAGGATTAATTGGCGCTCATGATGCCTCAATTAGATAATAATGGCATTCCACTTCTTCCCCTCCCAGATATCAATTCAAAAACAAGATATATGCCTGTGGTGTGAATTCAACAATATCACATACAAAGCTATATGAAACATGGTACAATAAAGATAAGTAAATCACGCAAACAACTGCGTAAGGACTCAAGTTAAGCCAGTATTTTATAATACTAAGACATATCATTAAGATATACATACATACATGGGTGTACCAGTTTATAATGTAATCACCCAGAGTTTAGCTAGAAAATTTGAGCTGATGCTATACCACTTTTTATACATGCCCATACTAATGGCCACCGACCAAATTTGTATTATTCAAGAAACTATTTAGGTAAACTACATAAGAACGCCTTCAGTCTATCAATCGTTTCGGGATGGCAATTAGAATGCAAAGTGAGAACGCATATCTTCCAGCTTCTTTGACACTTCAGCAGGGGTACGGTCAAGCTCTTGGGCAATTTCCCTCTTCTTTGTCATAGGTAAAATGTTGAATTGCTCGACTAGGTCTCCATCAACCACAGACTAGATAGTCATGCAAGCATAGATGTAAGTGTATGTAGGTATGGATTGCTAGAGAGCAAGCTAGTTGCTGATATAGGGTACTTGGTCATATAAACATGCCAATAAAACTTGAATGTTCCTCATAGCCACGACAACACATAAGGGATTTACTGCAGAATAATGCCAATCTTCACTGTAACAATATGGATGCGTTCTTGCTACAAAGAGGTAATAGTACACAGAACACGTAATATGACAACAGGAGGACAATGTACAGAATCAAAATGAAAAAAAAAAAACATAACGTATAGCCAAACTACAATAGAATAGGTTGTATTGGCTATAAAAAGGTTTACATACCTTGCGAGGGAAATAGTAAGAACGATATTGTAGATGATCTCTGCCACACAACGGTGGATTATTTTGCTGCATATGCATCTCCAACGTCTGGAAGAATGTTGCATCTTCCTTATTGGTAAATGGTGCAAGCATACCTGAAAACCCATTGAATTAATTACCAGTTCATCATATCCCCTCAACCAACAATTGATGGCCTATCTCTATCATCCAAGATTGTATTGGTTGGAGTCGTAGATATACCAATGAATAGCCATTCTCCTTGAACAGCCAACATGAATACATCAATGGAAAACAAGATCTCAAGAAAACACATCAAATACAGACTATACATAGATTAATTAAACATAAACCAGAATATATCGTAAGACAATAAACAAATAACCAGAAAATGCCTCGTTGTGCTATACTATGATACGTGAAATAAATATGTATACAATAGAGGGATAGATACACACCGATCATTCCACCAATAGTAGTGAAGACAACTCCTTCTCCTCCTCCAGGTACTAAGGTAATCTTTTGCATTGACATCACTGTCTCACCAATGTGGTACTCCGAAAGAACTTCTAACTACCAATGACTTCAAGTTGTTAGTTAATTAAACACATTAATCTCTTTTAAAATAATCTTACTGGTCACATTGAAAAAATGATGAGCTATTATTAGACTACATCACCCTATAGCCATCACTATCTATATATCATCGTATAACGGAAAATAATTCAACAAAACTGTGTATATATGTAAGTATAATAAAGTAGTGCCTTATAGTATATCATAGCACAACACAATCTTGTACAAAAGAACATGATAAAAGTCAAGATTAAAGAAATATGAATGGCACAACCTAGGAAAAGTATGAGGGCTGCTATCTGGCCAATGTATGCTTCATATTAATGTCCGCATCCACAGCATATCAATCATAAAATAAAATTTTAATATAACTACTGCATTGCATACAGTCACGATAGAAGAGTAGCACAAAAATAAAAGAAATGTCAATGGTACTAAAAAACTAACGTGGAAGCCATAAAATATATGAAGTTGATATATATATATATATAACTAAAAGATTATAACTAGTATACATACATATCATTTTTACATCATTATAAAATATAAATGATAAAATAATAAATAGTAATAGCGAGGCAAGGATGTATGATAGATAATACACATAAACTATAACATCACACACAAACCTTCTGAGGGGCGCCTCCCATTAGTCCTTTAGACCATAACACCTTGGCACCAGATGGGTCATCATCAATATCATCGGTAGCATTATCTGGTAGACGAAGGACGTGAATGTTGCCAAACTTATCGGCACTATATAAATATGGGTAGCGTGTATGTGTAGGTAGGTGTACGCAGGTGTGTAATATAGGAATCAGACGGTATGGCTATCGTGTTAGTATAGGTATTGTATGTGCAGCATATTGAATATTATTTATTCTTCTAACCTCTAGTCAAGGAATAACTAACTATGCACTAAAGTGAAACCATAGATAATTGGTCCATGGGCTATGGTGATACAGTATACACCACACCAATCAGAAAATAAATCAGGTAGGAGCTAACGTGAAACAAGACTTTAACTATAATACAAGCATAATAAAGTAAAGGCTATGCAAGATTATTATTATATTATCTCCCCTTTACCAAACATACATGCAATTTCTTTTTCTAATTCTATAATTAACCCAAGTAATCCCACTGAATCAATCATTAGCATAAAACATGGCACACATAAACATTCCTACATCTGTTTTTCTTTCCCCCACTAACTACGAAACAGACAGACACACACACATATACATACCCACACACAGTGTTGTAGTCTAAGATACATCCGGTTGTGATCCAGCGAGGGCTGACGTCATCAGCAAAGATAACTAGTCGGTTGGTATCAGCTTTATACTTGAGGAAGTGCCATGATTCTTGTACATCCGCCGCATAGATGCGAGCCCCCATAGACATAAGATGCACAATGTGATTAGGCATGGTCTGTGTAATGGAAAGGTTACCCATATGAGACATAGTGGAGGCCAGGGGAGTATTGACATTGAACATCATTCCCTATAGGCAAATATATATGTATGTGCGTATGTGTATGTGTATGGATACTAGATGCTCATGTTTATAAAATGTAGACGATATAATAACACCGTGTTAACTTTGACTTATCAGTTCTTTACGAACTATCATAGGTAACATATACACTACAATTAGCTCACCTTATTCTCACACTTCCTCAACAACTTTTTCTTTCCAAGATCATAAATACGCAGTAGATTGCCCACACCGACCAATGCTCTTCCTTGATAGGCGCATATAGCACCAGGGACAGTATCAACTGGCGTCTGTAGACCAATGAAATCAATGATTAATTCACTTCATATGTAGATATACTCTTTTGAAAGACCATGCAGTCACAGTTTATTTACACTGTAATATAACAATTTATACTTAAAGGCTCTTTCCCACATCATAAATATGTTTAAAGTGCAGTGATTACAAGAACAACCATAAACTAAGAACATGCATAAAACAGAAAAACTGATATAATAACCGACTGATAGATACACAGGCAAAAAGAAGAGCAGAATAGTCAGTAATACATTTCTAATTATTATAGAAAAATAATAAAATAATCAACCAAGATGACATGCTATCAAATATACACACCCTATGAACCAATTCAAGGCGAGTGGCATTATCCACTAGCTTGTAGGTAATAAGGTAAGCGGCTGAACAGCCTCTAGGTCTGTGGGCGCAGGAGGGGCGGCCAACGTTAGTATGTACGATAGATGGAGTTATCGGGGAATATATATATATATATATATAATATCTAGATGTTACTATTATTATACATCACTCAAAATATAGTTTTGTAAACATATAGCCCCAATAAGTAAAACCATATATGTATAAAAATATATAAGGATGTATGTGTGTAAGCATTGGAATTAATGCAGTAATTTCTGGAATCTGTAATTGAATAAACCACATACCTGAGCTCCAGATCCTTAGCTACGCCCACCACAATAAATGACTGGGCATGACCATGGAACTTGACTATAGCAATACTAAGGGAGAGAGAGCCTTTGGTTAGCAAGGTGTATGTAAAATATACATCAGCCGGTTACTTGCTTTTCTTGGTTGAAGAGAAACTTTTAAAAGGTTGCTAATTACTCTAAATATCAAACCAATCAAAACGGGTCCTGGTTGTTTTAATTGACATAAATTACTCACCTACCAATGAGAATCGGGTTTAAATCGTATTTGGGGTAATGTCATTGAAATATAATGATCAAGTCCAGTTGGGTATTAATAGCATAGAACATTTATGCGGTTATGTCATGGTACTTTATACTCGTTTAAAATATATGTATCCACTCAAAACCACACAGCATTATTATTGACTCAATGAAGTGACACTAACAGGACAGTAACTCATCAAGATAGACTAAAATCTATTATTAAACAATTATCTCTACATATTTAAAACACATTTTGTTCCGTGGTCGCCACCAGGCGATGTCGAAGGGAAGTAAATGATAGTATATAGCATATAGTCAAGTATGGCCTTGGCAAACGAGAAACGTTATCCAATTTAATAGCCACCTCAAAGTTTAATCTACACACAGAAAAGCACGTTATGGTGTGATAGATTGAGCGGCAGGCTAGGCAAGACACAAGAATAAGAATAAGACTATAGCAGACGGAAGGGAAGAAACCAACACAGCACAGGGAGATATAATAGATATAGGTCTTTACCTGGTGCAAGACTCGTTGTCTTCTAGAATGACGGTGTGGGTAATCTCATTCTGAAGAGAAGAGAAGCATAATTAATATATAGAAGGGGTCATGTAGGGGTTCTAATACTTATATATATACAGACACTATAACTGACTATCAGACTATCCAGGCTACCCACTTTCATAGTAATAGAAAGGGGAAGGGGGTAGTGTGAGGGAATGAACTGATAAGAGAGAAGGAATAGGTCAGCCACTGGAATAGGGTAGGGTAGGGTAGGCAGATCACTACAAATAACTACGAATTATAATCACCAAGATATCCACTAGGACTAGTAAGATTAAAGAAGAAATTATCAAACATAGACCTATAATAAGATAAGACTCAATGAAAGGTAAAATAGAATCACCAATCATATACCAGTATACCCATTATGAAGAAATAAATTTTAAACACACCTTAGCGGGATCTAATACACTGATCTGAGAGGCCCAAGTCCCACTGGGAGCCCTCTTGGGGCCAAACTCCAATGAGTCTTCACCATCAACCTCCATATTAGCACCATCCTGTATGTACAGATAATTGGTCAGTTATCATAGGTTAGGATGTAGTTTATTTTTGATTGCTAAAAATTTCAGCACACCACTTGCGAAAATAAATAGAGAGAAAAAAGCTAAACTACATTTTTTTCTTTATCATTTCGATTATAATATTGTCAACTATAATTACCAGGAAAAGCAAAGCATTCTACATACTCTTTGAGAAAATCAAGAAATCTCGTGTTTTTTCGCCTTTAAGCATAGAGAGAGAGACTCCTACAGTTACTACTACTATTTCCTCAATTAATGCACTAAGTTTATTAATTATATATATATATATGGATTGCAAACTACTAGAAATAAGATAAATGTCATGTATGTCCAAGTTGCCCTGGATGGCATCAAGGCAAAAAGAAGACACTATGCTTTATAGTTTCATTTATACCTACACATATACTTTGGAAAAAATAAATAGAGCATGTGGTACCACGTTATAGTCAGTGTGGAAAAAGATTAAGCGATGTGTTTTATAGAGTAGAAAATAATAAATTTATTGAGTATTTGATTGGGTGCTAAAAGAGAGAGCACATGAAATTGATAGAATAGAGACGATAGGTCAATAAATAAAAATGGAACTTGTAAGAGCAGAAACAAATATCAAGCGAAGATAGAAAATAACATAGCGCAATACCACTAAATTTATTATACACTAAGTGGTAGACACATTTACGTATGCATAAAGAATAAAATAAGATAATACCTGTGGGGTAGGAGGAAGCACACCGTAGTCCGCCTGAATTATCACCATCATATTACTTTCTGGATGGATCACAAACTTACGAGGAGTATAAGATAGTTTGGCAGTGGTTTGATTAAAGGACACTCCAAGTTTCTCCGTTGAAATAATACGAAGTGTATTGCCGGCAATAGCCACAACACCTGTAAAGGGAATGAATAAGAGCCGAGTAAGTGGAATGATGAAGTGTAGAGTGTAGCCAGTATGTCCTATTATTAATGTCTGTATTGGTACAAACCAGAGCATAACACAGGCTTAGTAATAAAAGGTGAGAGATATTCATATATTCAGTGCAGTGACGTCCATTATACAATTTATTATCATTTTAATATTTTTTACCAATATAGTATAGTAAAATACAACATAACATAAAGGTGCTTATGGTTATCTGACTGTGAATACTTCTAGTAGAGGTTATGATGGTTAGAGGTGAGACACAACTATACTATTATACTATTGTACTACTGAATGCTTTATTAACACAAACAAGTCTGGGCTTGCTACTATGTATAATGGGTAGTGTGCAATCTCTCATGATAAATAGTCTCATATCTCACAGTCGCATATTTATTATTGATTACGTGTGCGCATGCTTTAGTGACAAGATATGTGCAATGGTACTTGAGAGGGTAAGGCGAAAGTGGTTAGATAGGGGCTAATGTAATAAGAGTGAAAGAAAAGAGAGATAAAGAAGTAATTAGGAAACTAGTGTAGAACAAACAGCGGTTGTAGAGAAAAAGTGAATCACCAAAACACAGAGTGCTACCTTTATATCTTCAAGGGTATATACTATAAAAACCACCAAACACTGTCTAATAGTGCAAGTAAAAACTAATAGATAAAGATAAAGAAAGAGAGAAACAGAGCAATGAACTTAATACGAAGTAATGAATCACACCTTCAGGGCACTGTGCAGATGAGAAACTAGAGGCAAAGTCCAAGGGCTCATAGGAGAGAGGTGTCAAAAGAACACGGCCTTGGTAGGGATATTGTAGCCTGATATAGCATTAGTTAACATTATTGTGAGATACATTTGGTTGTATGGCATATTAGAGAAGTTATAAGTGACAATATAATAGATAAAATGCCTCTTTTTCCTCAATTGTCCATGGTTTTAATTCCAGTTCTCTAACCAATAGTATAGAATCATTAAATATTGCTATACTATTAATTTACATATACGCATTCGCTAATACAAAAAATTAGATCAGCCAGTCAGCTCATAACAGGGGTTAGTATGGAATGAATGTATACCTTAATATATATATATATATATACCCTGTATGATCGTCCCCTATCCATTTACCTACCTATTCTAGTATAGAACGGATTTGTATCTTGGTATATATATATATATATACTTTATTACCCCTACCCCTCGCTCCTCCGTACCTACCATGATCTACTGCTGAGTGCCAGCACGGCATCCTTCTGTTGTACGTTGATGCGAAACATCTTGACAGGTCTGGATCCTAGATATCTGCCACCCAAGTACAATACCTTATTACCCTCTGTGTTTATACATCCATATATAATATATTTATCACCCAATCACAACACATTATTGCCCTTTGTGTCCACGTATAAATATATCTAAATATATTATCCAATCGCGTCTAAGTGAGCATCCTTACTTGTTAATCATTATCAGTGTTTCTCTTACGACAAAAACATTAAGGTAGATATCAAAGTGTAAATACGCCAATCAACTAACCTATTACACCTAATCATATAGGAAAATGTGAATAAGTGTAAATAGACTCACTCACATCTGAAGGAATAAATGGCAATAGCATTCATTGGGAGTATCTATATATTATAATTCATACATCACACACGCACACTCGTTTATATACGGCCTGCACTTCACATGCTTAATTATAAATTAATAATTATCACAAACCAAGCAAATGGCTTATTCACTAATTATTCAAATTATAATACCTATATAAGCGTATACATATTGCGTATCGATTACCGCATAAATAAGGGGAAATGAAATGGGATTGAGAGAAAGGACAGACAGAAAATGATGTAGGAGCCAATACAAATCAACAGTTAAAATTACAATTAAAGTATAACAATATCAGCCAAAAGATTAATGTGATTAAATTTGAACACTAGTTTTTTAGGAGAGTCCGTAAACATCGTAAAATAATAATCACTCATTTCTGAGGGCCAAAAATACAACAATTTTCTTACTCACCTTGTACGGGTATCAGAAAGACTGCCAGTGATTGGGTCTACCACAGTGCGTAGCATGACGCCATTGGCTAATCCGATGGTTAGGAACTGAGTGGTCTGGTCACCACCATCTACACCCTCATCCATCTCGGCAAGGCAGAGGGAAGAAGGCTGCGGATTGGTTGATTAGTTTATTATGTATAGATGATTGGATGATGAATGTATGTGTATGTGCATGTGCACATATCATATGTTTGACCTTGTAATAAATAAAAATAAGTCTACTGGTCCTATTCTAAGCCCCATTGAGAAGATGTAACAAGAAAGGGATAAGCAATCCATCGTTGTGGACACTGCAGAGAATGGACTGCATATCATAAAAAAGTCTATTCTCTCTTACCAGCAACCATATTAACTGAATACTCAACCATCAGTCTCTTTAAAGCTTAAGAAACAGATATACACCAACCATATTATTCCCTACACCAGCTAACTCTCTTGTCAAAGTCTTCGTTTTCAATGTCATAGGTGATCAAGCAGTGAGACTAAGAAATAATGAATGTACCTCCGAGGGAAGGGCCTGGAAAGATAGCCGCTGAAGACAGTCCTCAGGGTCCAAGGAGTAGATCGCCACAGTGTTGTTCTACACATAAACCAGATTGTCAATTAGTATAATTAATGACTGATGACTCAATAAAAAATATACCGCATGTCTATATTAGGGAAAGGTAAGAGTTGCATGTATATAAGTAAAAAGTAAAAGAATTACTGATACAGAACACATTGAAAAAATATATTATGATGATTAGCAAAGTAGTGCAGTAATATGGTATGGAAGAGCGGGAGAGTGAGAGCATAAGTCAGAGTATAAGTATAATTACACCAATACAAACAATTTTTTCTTTCACCCATGATTGCGCCTCCAATTTTGTCTGGGGTAAGTGACTCCAATACTACAGCCCTGTGTTGTAACAATCATACTAATATAAAACACGATGACGTTATATAAAATTGAAAATCAAAATGAAAACCTACCGATAGACCCACAGCCAGGTACCGAGATCTCTGGCGACCTTGTGGCACTGTACCAATAGCAAGCGAACAGACTTCGGCCTGTGTAAATAGAAATGATGCATTGTTATCAAAATGGTTGGACCAATACAATGAAAACAGTTGTATGCGCTACAGGATTGGCCATTAATTAATTAATTAGTGAATATAATTACAAAATATTTATGTACCAATGTTGTGTACATTTATATTGGAACTTTTTAAAAATTTATTAATACTCATAGCCGAAAGCCATAATCTAACCAGGATCGAAATGCATTCGATAAATCTCAAGAACTTCTGCAAGAACGTTGCAGATATTATTGACTAATACATTCAATGTTAAATATAGCTACATATAAAACATAAGTAAAGTATTATTACATTTACTGGTGAATGTGGCTTCTGAGATTTGAATTTCCAACTCAGTTTATAATAATTCAGTTACATTAGGGTGCATGATTACCGCTGATTTAAATTAAAAATTATCAAGGCAATATGATTGGTGCATTGTTGATGGTTGTATTAGTTATAAACAATAAAAATTATATGAACCATGTGTTTGAAATTAATCAACTGAAATAACCTAAAGCTAACAGAGTGAAAGAAAAGATAATGATAAGGTATCAGGTATAATATAGGTTCGCGGTATTTCAAAGCCGAAAGCATTGTTCCAGAACCACCTGCTGTGATTGACTCAACAAAACCTATATATCTCTCATATGGCATGATATTAACTGTAATTGTGTATTATATTACATGACACTCTCCAATATATTACATTATAAAATATAATACAATACAATTTAAATTACATAAGGCTACATACAGTACAGGACCTAACCCGGTCTAATAAACCAGAGCTCACTTACATCAACCGTAAGGCGCTCAGCATATTCGTTAAGCTGGCCTGCCGCATCAAGCTCAAAGTAAACAATCTCAGTACCATGAAGAGTAATCGCAACCTGTCGATTATTAACAGCCTAGGAATATATATTATGTCAGTTATAAAGACTACATCAATATTTAATGTTAATGTCATTATTAATATATGATTAAAAATACTTGCACATGTTCTGTGGTAATATACCCACACTATTAAATGATCATTTCTGATCTTAAAAGGGCAGTATCCAATCAGTTTTTTTTTTAAAAAAAATGCACATGATGAGTTAGCTAACCTAAAATACTAAAAAATATTGTAGAATAACAATTAAAAATGCATTTATAAATATATGTATAAATCAACATAGACATAATAAATGGATATTGATAAAAGACGTACGGTATGACCAATGGGCGCCTTAGCAGGTGATTTCCATTCGTTCACACGCTTATCAGCTCGGATATGACGAATACCTACATGAGTGGTCGATTCTTATTAACACAAAGTGAAATGATCTGACGGTTAAATGATAAATTCAGAGTATAAAAAGCTATATTATAGTACAGTATATTATGGTATATATATACATATATATACATCGGTCAAATTAATATTTATAAACAAAAACATATATGTATATCGATAAAATAAAGTTATAGTAGCATTTCCCCGATCAAATAATTAGCTAAATCGAGTTGTAGACCACTTTATAGTAAGTTCTGGATTTTAAAAAGCGCCAAAAAGATATAATTGGAGATAAGGTATTTAGAAAATCTTAATGAAAGACTATGATAATCCTCAACCAATCAAAACACGTGTCAATCAATGGAAATAGGTGCAATGATGACATGTTATTTTAAGTAAATATATCTAATATAGTACCAATGCATGTTTTAGAGCTATATATACATACATATCCAAATAGGGGATATCATTCACCTAATTTGTTAATTTATATAAACCTTTGTCCAAGGATACTGCATCATATGCATCACCGCCCCCAATCAATCAATACAGTTAAATTGGGAATCATTTATTTGACCAATAACAAAGAGTAGGAAAGGGAGGGGATGAGCATTCTAGAGGAAGATATAATAGCTTATGTGATATTAAAGCTGATACTATCCCATATATATATATATATATATTATAGGATAGGTACTCTAATGTGGCATACATACATACAGATACACTGTGAACAAACTTGTACATAACATTTATTCTTATATTGTTAATAATAATAAAAAATAGTACGACAAAATTTCCGTAAGAGCTTTAACTTGTTAATATAAAACATATATATACATATTAAGAATAATATTACAATGTATTATACAGTTTTAAGTTTGCAAAAAAAAAGTGAGAAGTAAACAGAGAGATAGATACCTTCAGGATAGATTTGCATAAGGGCGTTATCGCCTAGGGTAGAGGCACTAAGTGTAGGTGTGGTAGCCAAGAAACCACTATCTACTACCTACAGGCACATAAGGAGATATAGGGGTCATGGTAGAATAAGTGTCACATGCTAATTAGAGTCTAACTCTTAAAGAGTATATTATTAATTGAATAATTAGTATCTCTGATATATATAAATATACCAGGTACATAGTATAGTAATAGAAATGCAGCGTAGATCTATTTTTATTAATTAGTCATTGGTTGTGGTATTTTAAGGAAATTATTTATTGAACTGACTGCTAGGCCCGCGATTGACTTATCATATGGTAGTAAATAGACTGTTAGGGGTGGTGGTAGAGATAGAATGGGCATTTAGACATTAATGAGATTATATAGATAAAAAGGAAGAAAAACAAAAGACCGTATATGCATCTATGTGTATCATATCCTATTATAATCTATCATCATAATATCTCTAATCCTACTCCAAACTATACATGCAGGGTACAACTAAGAGAAGGTGGGTGGAGGGGGAAGGGGAATGTAGGAAAGACATACCTCCTCTACATTATCTCCAATGGAAAGTACCAGTGTAGCGTTAACAAAAGACACCACAATATACGCGTCAAAGTCAGCTGCATATATATAGGAATGTGGAGGTAGGTGTATGTATAGGTGTGTATGACTAGGTTAGTAGTAGATTCTCCCATCTTACATCTTTGCCGTTTTTCTACCTTGGTAATCATACGCATGCATACAGGATCTAGCTGCTTTTCATTGCATTTCAATATTAAAATTCAATTTTAATGATTGATAGTTCTTTGCCCTCAACAAGGCACACTTCATATATTACTTTACGCTCAGGACATCAATGACGTCAAAAAGGCACTTAAATAAGCCCTAATATGTACTAATAAAGGGGTACTCGCATATAGTGCTGACAAAAAACACTTGGGAAATAATCTTAGATCACAAATAAAACAAGAAGAAAATAATGATATGCAGGCATAGTAGACATAGTTATAAATATGGCTATCACTATAATTGCAAATACAAATATAGGCATAAGTATAGATATAGGTAGGTAGGTATAGGCATGCATTAAAATAATTATATAAAGGCAATGGTAGTTATTATATGATACTACATGATATAACAATGAAAATAAGTAAGTAATACAAAGTAAACATACCATGTAGTCTTTTTTTGACTGTCCAAATGTTGTTAGGGTTACCAGGCAGCTCGGACACAGCCATCTCGGTCACTTCCAAGCCGTGACGTAACGTCTTGAATGACGACATAGGACCACGCCCGTTGGTCATATAGAACTGTGGTACATCAGAATCCTCTCCTAATTGGGCAATCTGAGACAATATAGATGGCAATGATTGGTGGTCAACAGATAGCTGGTCAAGAACAGTATGATGTATGAAATGTGAATCTTGTTAAACGCATTTGCCATGGTGAATGTCTAGAGTAACCAACTGAAGTATATACTTAACGTGTATGTATATCCGAGTCGGTCAAGATGTATTGGGATATATGTTTCCCTTCTGATTTGCATATATATATTATGAGCACTTATCTATTGCGTTATTAAAATACCAAAATACCTTGCAATCCATCACGGGACAGAGATTCTCCATCTCAGTAAACTGGATAAGATTAGTCAGGGCACGTGGACTAAATGTAGGTACCTGTATATAACATAGCATAAAAAGAAAGAATAGTGTATAGTATAGTAGTGTATGTGTAATGGAAAACAACGATATGTTTAAGGAAAGAAGAAACGGATGTACCTCAGATAGAGATGAATAGAAAACAAAAGTAGAAGAAAACATAGGATTAGTTTATGAAGTTCAACAGAGACATAGCATGTGGTATTGTATGGTAAATAGTATAGGGTATTGTATAATATTTCTATCACGCCAAATCATGTATATATCATTAAATTAATACAATGTGATTACTTTTTGCTTGGAATTATAATAAAAATAAATGTTAAAATGAAAAAGATAGTTGTACCAAATCAGACTACATAATATAATACACGTGTACGTTTAAGCCTGCATGTATATGTATATTATATCCATAAAGTATATTAAAAAGGCTCATACGTATAAACCTGCTATATAGGGGTACCTACCTCATCATCATCTAGTGAATCCTTGTTGAAAACCGTATCGGAGTCCTGTCCTAGATTTGATATTTGATAGAGGAAGCTATTGCATTGTGTAGTAAGTATCAATATCAAATATATATTTTCTTATGTAAACATATATGTAGTAATATAAACATATGCGTGTATCTATCTGTAAACACAAATTAACATGGCTTATAATTTATTTATAATATATATACGAACTATACATAGACATGTACATTACATCAAAAAAACATGCCAAGATAGATTGAGTTAGAGAGAACTACGTACTGACTGCCAAACTCGCTGGCACAGAAAAGGAAGCCACTCTTCATCATAACCAGTTGAGAGGCCACAGGGACAGTGTCAAAGTACTGTATGTGCATGTCCTTGACCTGGATAAGCAGCATATTTTTGTTAAGAGGTAAATAACTAGAAACTAGCTAGAAGATAGTAGAAATACTCGTGGTTGATAGTATCAATAAATGGTAAAAGATAATATGCATGTGTTGGTTTATGTAAGTACACATTTAATTAGATTAGCAACATAATTCGAATAGATAGATTTTAAGGAAATAAGAGTGGTGTCTTGGTTTTAGTTGGATATTGCTTATGAACCTTTCCTTCTTCTCAGGGGTTTTTATTGGAACGGCTGAAGTATAGTATGTATGCAATAACTTAATGGTTATTATTATAATATATATATTGCATGATTATAAATCTGTAATATGGCATGAATGCTATGTTATATGACGGACTAAAATATTAATAAAACAAATTAATATAAATCATTTATGGCTTCGTTGATTTAAGTCATATGACTCCTACCCTATAGTAGAACGACGCAGACGTCACACGTATAAGTAATATAATATAAAATATAACGCATATATATATATATGTGGATGGGTGTGAAATGTATCACAGTTTTAAAATTTTCTCTGGCTGTTAGTATAATTGCATTATCAAAATAAACAGAACCTGTTAAGTTAATGGTTGCTACAACATTAAGACCTGATAATTATAAAAGAAAACGAAAAGGTAAGACGAGGGAGGTAATACATATACATACCACATCATCACTAACAACTAAGGTCAGGTTGAACAGGTCACCGTGTTCCGTCTGAAGGAGGAAAAACAGTACTTGCTGTAGAGGGGAATGGATGGGGGCGGTATTGAAGGGTTATTAGATTAATCATGAATGGTTAATTAAAGAGTAGGTATAGATCGGGATGATTGGCTTATTTAATCTATGACTTCAAAATAGATTACATTTTAACTGAAATAATTGATCAGTTCAATGGAGGGTGGCAATTGATAGTAGTATTAGTCTAATATAGATAGACGACATCTAGTCTGTGAGGAATGATAGTGTGTTGTGGAGGTTTAAGGAAGTAGAAGTAGGTATGGCAATAGTGCTAAAGGCTCATAGTGATTGGTGATGTAATGGGATGATCCCAAGCAGTGGCCAATTGTTATCCGAGTATTTAAGGTCCTAATCCACATAGACAAAGAATGATTTCAATAAGTGGAATAAACATATTAGTGTAGGATGGATAGGGTAGACGAACTGGGGAAGGCTACAGGTGAGATGGTCCATTTATAGCATATACAACATGTGTCAAATAACTATAGGTCTAATCAATTAATGATTTGAAAGTGGTGGGAATAGAAAAAACTGATGTAAACCGACAAGAAATAGCAAGAAATCGCAAGTAAGTTGTGCAACAGGACTTCCATTTTAAGGATATAGTGGATCATTAACACGCAAGTCATTACAGCCCACACTCGTACCAACCTACCTTTGATTTAATGGTAGTAGCAGAGACAATAATAACAATGGCGTCAGGGTCTGTCTCTCCCTTCCTTCTTGGTATGGGGACTCTAATATCACTCTGCTCACCCAGGTTTTTGTAGAGAATGAAGTTCTCCACACATACCAACACACCTCCGGGGCCATCATTGCCTCCAGGCACTACCCCCATACACCCACTATTAATATCTAGTAAGAGGGTGGAATAGTAATAATGCTCATAATCATACTAATAATGATAATGATAATAACAGTAATAATAATAACAATAATAATACTAAGAACAATCGTAATAATAATAAAATAATGATATGTCTCACCATCTAGCATTGAGAGAATAACCCTAGTGAGAGAAAGGGAAGAAAGGAAAAAAAAAAAAACAGAAGGTACAGGTAGATGAAAACATGACCGCATTCAATCCCTTTCACATATGAACAATTGATCTTGTGAAAATAAATCTTTCTACAGATGTTAGGTTGAGTGCAAGAATGGAGTATGTTTGATAACACCAAAACATCTAATAAATTCGGTCAATCAACACATCTTAAGCATACAATTGCACAAATGTACGCCTGGTTATTAAGGTATATAGTTGTTGCATAGACATAAGCAAACCATAACTAGTACGAGAATGAGAAGGATGTTAAGATGAATGTATGTGCAGAGTGTGAGTATGTGTTAAAAGTACGTATGTGCATGGATTGAACGAGGAAAATAGTTAAAAACCAAGCATACCAGAAATCAAGAGGTTAGCAATATCGTCCAATGACTCGCTGTGTTGACGAACCACGTGGTTGAGACCCAGATCCAATTGGTAAAACACCAGGGTCTATATAGAAACAAGGCATTGTATAAGCTATATACCTACCCATATATGGATATAAAACATGCTCAGTTTAATTGGATACACTTAATGGCAACGCCAATAGATTATCAATGATATTATCCTTGGAAACTATAATATAGAGGACAGTTTTACTAAGCAAAGAGATGGGTAGGCCTTAATGCTTTAATCAGGCTGACAACCCATCTAGTTGGCATGAGGAAAGGACAAGTGAAAGTATTACAAATAGGTAGTTCGGTGTTGGTAAGAATTAATAAAAAGAAATGGTTGTGTTACATGCCATATATATTACATACAAAGATAAATAGAAATAAACAAATATAATATCCAATAAAATGCAAAATATTAGATTCCCCTATTACCTACTAACTAGCTGTTATATCATTGCTCCAATCAAAACTAACATCGCCCAAGCACCCAATAACTGATGCGATACATATCTAAATATGGACACACTCTATCCATCATCCCAGTGATAAACATCTCATACAACTGCATGTTTCACAACTAAACCCATTCCACCAAATCACCATACACGCCTTACCTGGCGGGCCTCCTGTAGGGCCTCCTGTGTCGGGTCCTCATCTGCCTCGGAGTAATCCAGTTCCAAACAAGCAAACACCGGATTCTCAAACCCTACGTCCAGTCCAACAACATGAAAGAGAATAGCGTGTGATTTATGCGCCTCCAGGGGAGATGAAATGGTAAGTCTGGCTTTCTGATCTCTATTGAGAATATATACTAGTTTCTGTTTCTCTACAGATGCTGTGGGTCAAATATCAAAGGGTTAGTATACTATCTTAAGGTATACCATATTGTATAGATAAATAATTAGATAGGTCCATTTGTATGTAGATTGAGCTAAGTGTGTTGTTATATATATGGTGTATGTATGTTCAGCAGATATTCGTGTTTTCTTCTCAGATATGTTGAGATGTCAATAATAAAGGATCAATGTAATATATTAGTTGAGATAAAGAACTTGTTTATATTTATATATATATCAAATATACAGATAGATGGTTTATAAATAAAGCATACTAGTTTCTACTTATCCACCAAGGACTAGACCAAGTGAGAGATATATAGGCTATATAGGTGTATATGATAGTAGAAATGCGCATAGAATATAGTTAGACCACACCACATACAAGCAACCACAACCAATAACAGCCCCCTCATTCCCGCATCGTCCAATCATATCATTACTCTTATCCTCACCTACCAATCATAACGGCTCTCCCTTTAGGATCCACGGCTAGGTACTGGCCAGGGACAATACGTCTACACCCACTCTTACCGAAGGTCTCCTCGTGCACCTTCTCTAATAGATTGCGATCAGCGTCATATTCAAGGATACTAATTCGACCACTGTCTGATCCAATCACAATGTAATCTGAGGGAAGTTGATTGGTTAGCAAGACGGGATGGCAAGGGTACCAATAGAATAATGAAGATAAAATGGGATAAAAGAATAGATGGAATGAGGCGTTATGCTGTAATGTGATCCAATTCAAACCAAGCCTCGTGGCATGAGACTGGATAATAAATCACTATAGGTCATGATAATAAATAAATCTAATAGGTTAACAAATACGTAAATTACAATGTGCTGTGGTATTGGTTTGCATAAGCCATATAAAAAAAAAAACCATAGTAAGTTAAATGGGCTTACGGGATATGTGAGGTCAGAATTAATGCACTGAATAGATGCATATATAATTGGATATTTAGATATATAATAGTTTTATAAGGCGATTGTATGCAATAAGTATATATATGTACATGTAGATTTATGTGAAAATGCCTGTGTATGGTTATATACTCCAGCCAGATATATCTCCATAAACCTTATTGGTACCCCTTGTATACACTAAACTATATAGCATACATTGATAGATTCAGAACGAGAAATGCAGGGTATGTTGGCAGCTTTGGTCTATTAAAGTATAATCTATCCAATCACGCAACCACAAATTTTAAACAACACAATCAAATAGTGCAAGAACATAATGAAGTATTATTATGGTTGGATAAATTACCTTTAGAGCTACCAGTCAATCGCACAGGTGTCATAGAGCGAATAACACCAAATATCTGAATAGACAGCAATTGATAGATCTATAAAGAAAAGAGTGAAAGAGAAAGAGTCAGATAATAGGATACAGTAATAGGAAGGTTATACAAATGGATCAACGGATTACCCTATAAACTTCATTTAATAAACACACAATAGCGTACTTAAATACCAAGTGTTGTAAATTTATTTTTATGGAATACTGCACTACATTGACCTTGCACATATATGGCTATGTATTGTATTACGAGAATGTATCTTTGTCCACATACTACTCAGCCACTTTAACCAACTTGGTAGATATGTACCCATGCAATAAATAAATACTATTCATATCTCTGAAGATATAACATGATATGCTATAATATGCTAACCATAGAATATATAAGTGGATAGGAATGACTACTATATACCACAACCATATGATGCGAAATATTGTATTAAAATATAACATATTATCAACAGGTGTATCTATATATGTGTAGTAGCTATAGTGTAGTGTTTTTAGTAACTTGAGCTTGATGAACTCCTTTATCCGTTATAGATATATAGAGCTATATGAGAATAAGGTGTGTGTAAACAGATAGGAGTAATAAGTTAGATAGGATAGGTTCACAAGAGGGTAAAGAAAAAGGTATAAAAAATGATTACATACAAGAATGGTATCTGTTTATACGCATGTATGCGTTTATATATCTATACCATGGTGTGTATGTATTTGTATTAGTATATATGTGTTTATAGTACAGTTTGTGTGCTGCTTTCATTGTAATGTATATGTAAACGGAATGATATGTCATAGGTGTGTAGTACCAGTTGTTTAATGAGAAACACCAGCTTTATAGCCCTTCCCCCTAGGTATAACACTAATATATCGTAAAGGTATTGTATTACTTTAACTAAAATACAATATAATGGATATGCCTTGACTTTTAACAACTATGAAAGTATCTGGCATGGATAAAATTAATAATTATATTTTGTACACTATGTGTAAATTAATGTTTAGTGCATATATTATTGGTGCATTACAGTGTACGCATGATATATAATATAACAGTCAACCAGCAGAGAGTTCGAAAAGCCATGCATCTCTCACTCTCTTCCCCTCCCACTCCCTACCTCACCCCTTCACACTCCCTCATTCTCTCATTCCCTCTACCCCGCCTCTCCACCACTACCACCCACCTTTCCACTAGCGGGGTCTAGTCTATAAAGCTCTAGAACATTGCCCCTCCCAACAAGTAATTCCTGTTGTTTAGTGCCACTAAAATTTCCCGCCACAGCATTCATAATGCAGGTGGGCCTCTGCAGGGTCATCGAGTAGAGAAACATCCTGCCAAGTTCTCACTCCCTGCTTGTATCACACAGAGCACAGTTGAGTGATTGCTTTCATGTTTCAAGGAGGATCGCAATGGCAAGGCTACTAGTGTGTATATACAACTATAAATACACAGCACTATCATATAAATTACTAAACAACTCCCTTACCACTGGTATAACAAACCAATTTTTTTTGTACTTGTAGAAAGAACTAGAAGCCTGTGAAACCGTTGCATGTTTGTAACAAGGACGTTATGAAATAATAAAACCCAACATTAACTTTACTTTTTCCCTCATATATGTTGCTCTTACATCTTCTCTTACATGTATTTCTTGTCTTTCTCTCCCCTTCCCCCTACCCCTGTCTTTGTCTCATTACCCACGCTCCCTCTGTCTTTTAAGTCCTAGATTAATACCAAATTCTATATATGCTATCTCTCTCCCTGGTTTAACTCTCTGGGTAAGGTATAAATCAATCACAGGTGGGTGTTTAATGGCTGTTTTTTCGTATTGCACTGGATCCGGTGTGTTGTTATTTTAATATGGATGCATTAAGACAAAACATGACTGGCTCATCAAAACCATGGCTTTATGGACTCTGGTAAATTGGACTAAATATATATATATAAATCTCATATATATCAATATACATCAAAATATTCTTTGGAAAAACTGCTGACCTTCAAGGATATCTATGCTCGATGAATGCTATTACGATGCAGCCTGGATGATGGCTGTATTCTACAGATTATATTATCTAACAGAGAAATCGTCCCAAATCTATCCCTTTCCCACCGTTCTATTTTTCGAAACTGTACAATTGCAGTCGATTGTCCCCGGATTTTCATTGACCCGAATTACCTATATAAAGTTAATTGTTTGGTTCGACTCGTTATGATTAGGCAATGAGAGCTACTTTTCTTACTTTTCTGGATAGATTGGATTGGATCTACTATTTGATCTTTAATATTTATTGTCTATCATTTCTGAGATGTTTTCTATTGGTTAATATATCATCTTTTAATTGATTGGCAATTGGAATTTTTAAATAAACATTTGCAAGCCTGTGAACAACAAAATCAAACAATAAAAAAAAGAAAATATTTTGTTGTTTTATTTAACTGAAATTAATTTACTAGAACTTTTAACATAAAGAATATATTAGCAATTGGCTTGATTTTATTGGGCATTTAAGAGGCATCATTGAGTAACATATTTTATAAAACTCAAGATCGAGCTATTCTTTTCATTTTACATCAAGAAATTATAATCTCTGAAAAACTATATTACATAGCACAGATAGCAAAAACAAAAATGAATTACTAGTTTTTTACTACATTAAAAGACGTAATTTTTTTCAATTATTTTATTTCCTTTTGATTGTGAAAATATAATTTGGATTGGGTAGACTATAATTTTGATCGCGAGACAATTTGGATAGAAAACCCCCACATATTTGCTATCGAATCCTGACTAGTGTACAAGGATATTTTGTATATTTAACTATATTTAGATAATCACAATGTGTTCATTACATCATTGTCTAAGAATAGTCATAATGTTTTTACCCTTCTCGGGTAATATATGTATAATAAACTTCCAATTCCACACTGCTATATTATTCAAAGACCTATATATTAATAAACATATTAGTTTTATTTCCACCTCATGGTAATCTTCAATATTAAATCTTAGTGTAATTTAGTATTACTGTAGACTCAGGATGCTCGTTAAGAAATTATTTGAAGTGTTGTGTATATATAGCTATGCTTTAATGTCAAGGAACTTGGAAAAATATGTGTAAGCAACTACTGCAGCAAGTGTCATAAATGGATTTGCAATTTATTTTTATTTAAAACGTTTGTAATAAAAATTGCGACTTTTTAAAAAATATGCCTTACTTATTTTACAGGGTAAATTTGAAAATATTGAACTATTGTATTTACACATTTTTCAAGAAAGGTAGATCCAAAACTTAAAGACGACTTTATTAAACTTTGATAGCCATGCTCCAAATCTCTCGTTTCCCCTCCTACAAAAAAAAAAAAAAACGCTTCAAATTATGAAATATCCAGTAGAATTGGCTATCAAATTGCTAACTTTAAAGATGCCATTATTTAAATTGATTTGATTGTACAAAGAGACATTGCACCTAATACTCAGAAATCTCGAAGTAATAATATTATTATTTATGCTTTGGGTTTTTGTAATCAGACCACGCAATTAGATATTTTCAATTTTGCAGTGACAATAATTAACGAGTTTTTTCTGTAAATATATTACAATCATAATAAAATATTTTATTCATAAGTACGTGCAAGGCCGTGATCAGCTCTACTTTGGCTGTCGAAATAGATACATCATTATTCTTCACAAAGACAGTCAATTATATAAATTGGTCATTAACATTATCTCGATTACGAAAACAAAGAAATAAAATTGTAGAGAAATTAGAAGCTTGCAATATGCTGAATGAAAAAGGAAAGGCATCAAAACCCGTTTACATCAATACATATACGACCTGAAATATATTTACAGATAATGGCTATCAAACGTATTTAACAAATGCATTAAAACCATAAAAGGTTTTACAGAAGCGTATACTAACTGGTGTCATCATTAACCTGCATAAAATACTGCTAATGACTGTGCACCACAGTAACAACATTCTTCTTGTTAACAAAACCTTTACATTCGTTATTTTGTAAGAATTTATCCAACTAGGTGTTAGAAATATACTTACTATCATTCAAAACCCTTATAGAAATGTCATCCCAGTGGTTTCAAGATCAATCTACAGAGATATTCACAGATATGCCAAATAAAATGGCACAATGAGAAACTAGGGCAGGAGTAAAACTCAATATTCAAGTTTTCATCTGATTGTTGTTCCACAAGCTACGGCACTAGCTAATTGATTTAATCTTTCCCACCTTTCTTTGGCATTAAAACGAGGCACAAAAATAAGAAGATAATTGTAAACCATTCTTATCAATAGGTAATCCAATGTTCCCACATCAATCTTTGTTTTTCTTAAACAAGCCTCTGATGTGAAATAATAAAATAAGCCTTGTAAACTTCCAATGCAGACCAAATTTAATGTATTTATTTTTTATTAGTTATGAAATTATGTCTTATAACTGCGGACTTCTCCTGCTACATTAAACTAACTCAAAGAGTTCAATATTGAACGGACATAGTGTCAAATATAGCTAAATACATAACATGGG